>VSMD01113537.1:2836-90152 GCA_008750895.1 Mirza zaza
ATATATATATATATATATATATATATATACACACAACTATTATATACCTATAAAAATTAAAAATTAAAGAAAAAAGAAAAAATCAGGAGAAAAAATTAAAATAATTGATCTTATGGAGACTAAAAGGAGAATGATAGTTAATGGAGGCTAGAAAGGTAGCAGAGAAGAGGGGGGAGAGTGGGAGATGGTAAATAGGCACAAAAATATAGTTAGGTGATTAGATAGAATGAAACATATTTGATAGCCACAGCAAAGTGACTGTGGGCAACAAGAGTTATTATTATACTTTAAAATAACTAAAAGAATAGAATTTGAATGTTTCTAGCACCAAAAAAATGATAAATGCTTGAGGTGATGAATATCCCAATTACCCTGATTTGATTAATCCACATTGTAAGCCTGTATCAAAACATCACATACACCTTATAAATATATACAACTATATATAATAATAACCTATATTAGCCGGGCATGGTGGCACATGCCTGTAGTCCCAGCTACTTGGGAGGCTGAGGCAGCAGGATTGCTTGAGCCCAGGAGTTTGAGGTTGCTGTGAGCTAGGCTGACGCCACGGCACTCACTCTAGCCTGGGCAATAAAGTGAGACTCTGTCTCAAAAAAAAAAATAAAAATAAAATAATAACCTATAATAATTAAAAATAAAAAAATATATAAATCAATTATTTTTTAAAAAAATTAATGCCTCTATAAAGGTCATATACCCTCTCATATTATTAGAGAAGCAGCTGGTCTCAGACATTTCATGAGCAGGTAAATATAACAATATTATGACCATTCCTGAAAGGCATGGGCATCAAGAAACGAGAAAAGAACATATATAGCTAAGTCTAATTCACCTTATAATTTTTTTCAGAGGCCTGATCAGTAATGTAATTTTTCCACATTGGCAAACACTTAACATGGCATAACTATGAGGACACATTGACATTATAAGCATTGTCTAAATTATCTATTGCTGTGTAACAAATTATCCCAAAACTCAGTGGCTTAAATCATCTATTGTGTTATAACACAAGGTGTTTTGTGGTAGGAATCAGGCAAGGTATAAGTTGAGTGATTTTTTTTTTTTTTGTATTAGTTGAATGATTCAGTAGTATTCAACTGTGTGGTATGGTGGCTTGAGTATCCAAGATGGCTTGATGCACATGCCTGACCTTGGTGGAGATGGCTGTAAGCCTGGACTAAATTTTGACTGTCAGCCGGATGTGGCTTCTCCAGCATAGATCTGACAGAGTAAGTAGATTTCTTATAAGTTCTCTCAGAGCTCTCAAAGAGAGTAATCTTGGAGGCCCGAGTAGAAACTGGAAGCTTCGTAAAGCCTGACCTTGATAGCACTACAATGTCACTCCTGCCACAAACTATTAGTCAAGCATGTCACTAGGCCAGCCCAGAACCAAAGAGAAAGGAACTGAACTCTACTTCTTAATGCAAGGAGTAGCAAATAATTTATAGCCATCTTTAATCTGCTGCAACTGTGATATTTGATCTTGGCTTCAAATCAATGTATTGAAGGGATTTTTAGGAAATACATGATGTTTTGCTTCACCATATGAAGATCTCTCTTCTTAAAAGGCAAGAAAGTAAATCCCAGTTTAGAAGCCAGTCTCAGGAAGACGCAGTAATCAAAGAATAAACAAAAACCAGAATTTTGAAAACAGATGTAAAAACTACAAAGATTAATCCTACTGATTACCATTGAAACTTTAGAATGTGGTTTAATAATTAGATTTGTATCTTGAAATAATTAATATCATATACTGAATCCTCCTATTTTGACAAGACTCATTATACAAAAACATTTGAACTATCTAAAACATTTGCAAAATTTTTCATAGAGTTTTGCCACATCTGGACCTAAACATAGTCTCATGTTTTAACTATGTCATGTATTGAGTATATGCTTGAAGATGTCATTTAAAAAAAATCCTTTGGTAAACTAGCACTAGTAGAATTGTCCTGTTCCTAATTTCCCCATTAATAATTAACAAAGCCAATCTCTGTAGGCATAGAATCCTCATAGGTTTACTCTTGGACTTAATCTTATTTGTAGCTTTTAGAGTAAGTTGTAGACTGTCTTCCATTTCTCCTGTGTCATACAGGAATGTGTTCGGCATCTGTTTGCTTACTTGGATTGCAATGAATTTCAGAGGCTTATGTGTTTGCCTTAGTACTCCCAAAAGAACAACCTGAACTAAGATAACAGTCACAGAGTCAGTATTCTCTCCAAGATTGAGTAGAAAAAGACTGCACTGGTAGTCTTAGGACATTTGTACTGATTGCCAATTTTCTCTATTATTGAGTCAATAGAAGAGCAGTTCTCCTTTCATAGACTCTATCTTGGAGGTCTAGATGTTTCCTTGTATTCCAAAGCACTGGTCTCAGAGGGTGAGCAACGAAATGACTAACCAAATCATCAATGAGGCAAACTAAACTCTGAACCTAGGTCATGTTCTAGGCAAGGCTTATAACTTAGAAACAATTTGATTATAGATTTTCTTTGTGTTCTCATTTAGTGCTCCTCTCGCCTATTTTAGAGCCTCATCTTACCCCAGGTATCTGTTCTGTTCATCAAAAGGTTTTATTTGCCTATTAGTGGTATCCTATGAAAGTGTGATCTATTGCAAGAATTTTCTATTATCTTTAATATTCCCCACCAACATAATCTAAAAATCATTACCAAATTAATCATTCTAAAACAAAATTAAAGTTTGTAAAGCGGGGACCAAGGATGCCATAGCCTGGCATCTTTTGTCCTAATTCATACCTTTATGCTCCATGGCCCTAGATCTTTCCATCATCTCAATCCTCTTAGTGTGTCCATTTCCCAGCCCACTCTCCTGTGTCCAACATCAATACTCACCTTAAAAGCCATCTTCAGAAAGTTGTCCCTGATTCCCCAACTAAATGATGATTTCTGACTTCTGCGAAATGCATTATGAGTTATTTACACATTTCTTGAATAGAATATCTTTGCCTGTTCTGTCATATGGATATTTTGAATTAGTCTCCTTTCTTCATCACTGCATACACTATTGGAATGCTTTTTGGAGAAATATTTTATTTTAAAATACAGTTTTCTCATGCTAAAAATATTTTATTTTAAAAGTCAACTGACAAATACACTTGGCAAAAAGTATGAACAGAATGAAAAAGATACATGTGAAATTTATTTTTATTTATTCATTCATTTATTTATTTATTATTTCAATAGATATAGGGATACAAGTGTTTTTTTGTTGCATGGATGGATTGTATAGTGGTGAAATCAGGTCTTTCGGTGTGCCCTTCACTTGAATAACGCACATTGTACCGATAGGTGATTTTTGATCCTTCACTGTCCTTCCACATTCTCCACTTCTGAGTTTCCAAAATCCATTATACCACTCGGTATGACCATGTGCATTCACTGTTTAGCTTCCACTTATAAATGAGTACATGTGTATTTGTTTTTCTGTTCCTGAGATACTTCCCTTAGGATAGTTAATGGCTTCCAGTTGCTTCAAAAGACATTATTTCATTATTTTTATGCCTGAGTAGCAGGAATGTGTGTGTGTATGTATCATATTTTATTTATCCACTCATCAGTTGATGGAAACTTACATTGATTCCATATCTTTGCAATTGTGAATTGTGCTGTGATAAATGTCTATCCTATTCCAGACTCCAAGCTACCTCTACAGAAGAAAGTAGTGTTAACAGTTTGTTCACACTTCCAAGAAATTGCACTGCATCAACAAATATATAAGACACTGTTCCATGCTAAATGTTTTTCTTTTCTAACTAACAATTCATAATTTGTAAAGGTTTTTCCACACTAGTACATATTGACCCATTCATTTTAACAGGTATATAATATTCCATTTATATTTATACTATAAATTATTTAAATAATACCTTGTTAACTACATTTAGATTGTTTCCAGTCTTTTGAGATTAGTAATAATGCTAAAATAAACATTATTTTATCATATTTATGCACATATGTGAGTATAACTGTAATTTCCTAGAATATATATTCCTGGGTCAACAGATATATATTGTTAAATTGCCCTCCAAAGAGGGTGAATCAATTTATATTAAAGTTCCATTATCCTTATCCATGTATTAAAAACCCAAAGAGTTTGCCCCAAAACTATTTGGAGGGAAAGCCTGACCAGAACTGATAGGTAGTTACCTGTAGTCTATATTTTATACTCCTGTTCTGCCCATATATTTGCTTCATTTTTTGATAACTAAACCATGCTGAAAGTAATGCCTATGTAAAACTGAAAAATTTCATGTTCTGAGATAATTTGCTTCAGTAGTTTCAGATAAAGAATTATGGATCTGTAGCAAGGACAATCTAAAAATTTTCATATCCTATGGTAAACACTTTCCATCCACTTCTGCCCAAACTGTCTTTATGAAAATGTTTGAAGTTTCTCAATCATGTAGTAAAGTATCATTTATCATTATGGTTTTAATACACATTTATATAATTATTAGTGAAGCATCTTTTTAAATATTTAACAGACATCTGCCTTTATTTATCTGTTCAATGCCAGTTCATATATTTTGTCCATTTTTTGATATTGATTTGTAAAATTTTGTGACATAGTAAGTTATTAAAAAATCTACTCTTTAACTCTAAATATTATTCCTCCAGGTTTATTCCTTGAATCGTATTTTTATCTATGATATTTTAAAGCATTCAGCAATGATTCATTATATTTAGTTTACCGTGTGTTTTTTTTTTCCTTTGTGGTTTGTTGGCATTCTCTTAGTTAGAAAACATTTTATATTTAGATGTATGTATTTGTGTTTTGTCTGGTTTCACAGCTGTATTTAAATTTTGGTTCTATCTAAAACCTATTTTATTTCATTTTAGGCCTTAATTGATTAAGTCATCAGCTTCTTTCCACTTTCTAGGTGGTGATCTAGTTATATCAAAACCAGCCGTTGCATATCACCCATTGCATAATTTATTTTTCTTTCATGACTCAAAAATCTGCTTTTTGTCATTTATTAATTTCCTACATGTATCTTTATTTGGTTTTGTTTTTTCTGTATGGATCCATGGACCTGTATATCTTTCATATACTAAGTCTATTTTAATTATTTTAGCTTGATAATGCATTTATTTTAGTATTTTCTTGGGGTAGTCTTTCCTCTTTATTACTTCTCATCAGAATTTATATATAATATTTAGAATAATTTCCCATGGTTAAAAATGGGCTATTAATTTTATAGGAATTTTGTTAAATTTATAGCCTCATTTAGGGAGGATTTTTTTCATGCTATCTACTCTTTCTATTTAAAAGTATTTTTTCATTTACTTCAAGTATTATTTATGTATCCTAGAGTTAAAAGTTGTCTTCATATGGAATGTATTAAGCCTTCTCCCTAGAAATTTAAACCTAATTAATATATTATACAACATTTTTCTTCCACTGTATACTCTGTCTATTCTTCATATTTAGAAAAATTAGTGCTGTGAATCCCTGGACTAGGGTTTGGAACCCAAACAGTAGGCTGGAGAGAAATGGCAGATTATGTAGATACCTCTGTTGGTCGGGGGTGTCTGTATATGTGTGTAAGTGAGTGTGTGTAAGTGAGAAAGGGCGCTATTGGGGAAGGGAGATGATTTTCCTTTTTCTGCAAAAATAATCATTGATATATCTTTTCCACCTATATAGGGCACCAGTTCTGCTTGACAGATAGATGACCTATGTGGTAGGAAGAATTCTAAGATGACCCTAATGATATATGCCCTTTTATAACCCCTCCTCCTGAGAGTGGGAAGGATCTTATGGAATAAGATATTATGAATATTATGGAATAATCTCTCTTTGTACATGTTAATTATATGGCAAAGGGGCTTTTACAGATATAATTTAAGTCCCTAATCAACTGGTCCTGAATTAATCACAGAGATTATCCTGGATGGGCTTACATAATCATTTGTGCCCTTTAAAAGACAGAGAAGATTCAGGAGACATTTTCCTACTCAACTTGAAGATTTTAAGTTGCTTTGTCTTGAAAGGGCCATGTGGCTAAAATATGAAAGAAGGCTCTAGGTTCTGAGAGCTGACAGCCAGGAAGAAAATAGTGAGCTCAATGCTATAGCTTTAAGTATCTGAATTCTTCCAAGAACCTAAATAAGCTTGAAAGAGGACCCTGAACTCTGGATGATTTGGCAGCTTTGACCAATAATTTGATTACAGCCTTGTGAGATCATGAGCAGAAAACTCAGCTAACTTGTGCTCAGCTTTCAAATCCAGGAAAACAGTTACAGCAATTTGTTATATAGCAATAAAAAACTAATACAACCTAAGAGACCAGAAAATATAGTATAATTTAGCTGTTATGAGAAGAGGGCATAAAATCAGGCCTGAGCTCTATCACCACCAACCCTAATTTAGTATTTGATAAATAACATCTCTTATCCTCAGTCTTTTCATCTGTAAAACAGGCATAAAATACTTATACTCAATGATTTTTGTGAACATTAAGGAACTAATGTAAGATATACATTTAATATAATTCTTGACACTCTGGGAATATTCAAATAATTATAGCAATGGATATTATTTAAAGAAAAAGTCTTTATTCTTTTATTTTATTTTTGAATGATTAATACCTGTAGTCCACAGTAGGTCAACCAGACAGAATATGTGCCAGACCTAAGAGCAATTGTGCATCTGGAAAAATGATTTTCTGAAATATTATATTTCCTTGTTTCTATATCTTCCAGATGTATAGTACCTGAAACTTGAGACTGGTAAATACAGCTAAATAAGTCATCATAAATTGCACTCCAAAATTGTTGCTAAAGATGGCTTTGTGATGAGTTAAAGCATTCTTTACCCCAAGCGTATGTGTAGGCTCCATGAAAAGGGGTGGTTGGAAACCAAATCCTCTTCTATAGCCTGGGCCTAGTTTGTCCAATGAACAATGACCTGGAGCTTGGTCCACGTGTGAGAGACTGATGATCAGTGTAAAGGATGTAGATCACCTTGAATGCCATGGTAAAGAACGTAGTCTTCATCCTGAAGGTGATAATAATCCATCAAAGAAAAAGGTTGTGGGCAAGATGGCTGACTAGAGACACTGGTTGCTAGATCATCATAGAAACAAGGAAAAGTTTTAGATGGATAAAAATTAGCTCAGGTATAATTCTGAGGGAAAAGTGCTGGAACCTACCAGAGATTACTCGGGAAGAAGTTGCAGAGGAGAACAAGAAGCAAGATGCTGGTACAGATCAGCCCCTAAGAAACTGGGAGCCTAGTGGAAAGGGTAGGTGAATGTTTTGTTTCTCCTTCCCTCACACATCTGGAAGTCAGCAGGCTACTGAGTGGCTGGAGAGCTTTTCTACCCCCATGAGCCCAAAAGATGCTACTGCCAGTGAACTGGGAACTTCTTGAAAACAAAGCACTAGACTACCAGCCCCCTTGAGGTCACTCCCTGTTCCCACAGACTGGAGCTGAGGTGGTAGGCACCGTATTACTTCTCCACTCATTGTGTGACTTTGTCCTCTCCAGTGAGCTTCAGTTCTTCATTTTTCATGTCATTTTTCCCACTTAAACATTTCCCAACTCCTGCCCAGACTGCAGCAGCCACAGAGGCTGGTGGGTCCTGAGGGATCTGTGTGATCTGAGAGCCTGGACATTCTGGGTTGGATGCCTTGCAGGGAAAGGAACAAAGATGACCAGAGTACTAGTTTTTCTCCATTCAGACTCTTTTCTTCTCCCTCCCCTCCCCTGCCCACTGCTGCCAATTGACACAAGTGCCTCAAGGGATGATTGAGCTGGGGCTCTCAGGAACAGCTGCTTCTCCTCTGTTGGCACATCCATTATGTTAAAGCTCCCACAGAGTGTGGGATTCACAGCTTTCCTCTTAAAAACCTGCAACAAACAAAGGGGTGCTTGGGCTATGAGCTTCATGCCCACCAGTCCTCCTTGGTGCTGCTCGCATATGTAGAACAGGACACACCCAAAAACAGAGGGACATTAAGCCTGCTTGAGCACTTCACAGGTAACTTAGGACCAGCATGCTTCTCCTTGGCATAGTCAGGGATTGAACTTGAGGATACCAGGGGACATACCTGCAGGCCAGATCCCTTACTCCCACTTCTCAATCATGTTTGTCAGGGGCACAGATGGGAGACTTCTGAACTAATCTTGGGAGCCAGTGGAGCCCACATGGGCAAAACTGAAAGGAGAGTTCATAGTGTGTTTGAGGTACAGCACACTCACGGAACACCCTCCCCACATAAGAAAACCATTGTTTAGGGCAAGGGCAGGATCTTGGGCAAGGAAGCTCATAGGATGCAGCAATGTTATTTGTGAGCTCAGCTAGTTTGGGATTCTGCTTATGGTCAGACACTGGAAGGAGACCTCCATGACGGGGGATGAGGGAGAAGTGCAAAACCCAGTTCTGACAGCCAGTCTGTGAATCCTAGACAGCCCCACCTACAGGAGCAGACTTTCTGGCTTGGTGGGGCTGCTTCAGCCCCTCTCTGGTGACTTTACCAAGTGGCCTGGGAGGTGACCCTTGACCTCTGCTGAAACAGCTTTTGTGCCTGCCTTTGTGGAGCCTGAATGCAGGCTCATTTGACCCAGCTCCATCCAGCATAGTTTCCCCACTTGCCTGTGCTGTGGGGCAGAATAAAGAGTCCCCTGAGAGCTCCAGGGACTCACCCACTGCCTGGAGCACTCAAGCTTCTCCTGAGGGGCTAAGCTGGTCACAGGTCCCAAAAAATAACACTGAAGCTCGCTTTTTCCTGAAAGAGCCACCTACTGGAAGGGAGGACAACTTATACATCCCATTATAGCATTTACTGATCTTACCCACAATTACTACCTACTATCTAGAGATTAAACTAGGCATCCCAATATAATTTATACAGTTAAGTAGACCACAAGGTTGGGGAAAGAAAGAGGATTTCAAAGACCTCCATATTCCCATGTCAAAAACAGACAGGAAATCCACCCATGCACATAGTACACCACTGCTACAGCCTATAAATCACTAGCAATTAAGAAAACCATCACACCATGAATATCTATAACAAGGGTATCTATCCAAAACCTAGACCCCCATCCAAGCACCCACAAGCAAAGTCAAAAGTTATTACCCAAAAAATGCAAGACATACCCTTAAGAGTAGGTGGGGGAAAGCCCCATCTAAACAAAAGAAAATCCAAAAACAATCCTGCTTCAGATGAGAAGGAATCAGTGCAAGAACTCTGTAAGTATGAAAAATCAAAGTGAAAAGACACACCCAAAGGGGCACACCAGCTCTCTAGCATTAGATCCCAACCAAAATGAAAATATTAAAATGGCAGATAAGGAATTATAATTATGGATTGTACTGAAGCTCAATGGAAAACAAACTCAAAGAAACCATAAAAACAATTCAGGAAATAAAGGAAAAAATTACTAAAGAGATAGATCTATTTTCAAAAAAAAAAACTAAATAGAATTTATGGAAATAAAAAATTAGGGAAATACAAAATTCAGTGGAAAGTTATAAGAATAGATTAGAGTAGCAGAAGAAAGAATTTGAGAGCTAGAAGGCAACTCTTTTAAATTAATCCAGCTATTCAAAAATAAATAACAATCAATAGGAATGAACAAAGTCTATAAGAAATATGGGATTATGTAAAATGACCAAATCTAAGAATTACAGGCATCACTGAGGATAAATAAGAAAAAGCACAAGGCCTGGAAAACCTATTTGAAGGAATGATTGAAGAAAAATTTCCTGATTTAGATATCCAGATACAAATAGCTCAACAAACACCTGGGAGATTCATTGCCAAAAGGGAATCACCAAGACATAGTCATCAAACTGGCCAAAGTCAACATGAAGGATGAACTCCTATGAACTTTGAGGTGATAGCATCAAGTACAATAACTTACAAGAGAAAACTCATCAGACTAACAGCAGACTTCTCAAGAGAAACCTTATAAGCTATTATGGAATGGGGCCCTATCTTTAGTCTCCTAAATCAGAATACTGCTAGCCAAGAATTTTGTATCCTGCTAAAGTAAGTTTCATAAATAAGGAGAAATATTTTTTTTTCCCAGACAAACAAACACCAAGGGAATTTGTTACTACCAGACCTGCCCCATTGAAAATGCTCTAAGAAAGTGCATTATACATGAAACAGCACAATAGATACTCACTAGTGTAAAAATACTCAAATGTTAGAGCTCTTATAAAATAATAGTGCAAGAGATAACACAAAATAATAAGGTATCAACAACATGCTGAACAAAACACCATCAAATACATCAATACTAACACTCAATGTGAATGGTGTAAATGCCCCACTTAAAAGACATAGACTGGCTGAATGAATGAAAAAAGACTACCCAAATATTTTCTATTTCCAGGAAACATATCCAAACCACAAAAATTCACAAAGACTCAAGGTAATGGGATAGAAAAAAAATTTCCAAGCAAGTGGGAACCAAAAGGGAGCAGGCTTAGCCATTATCATATCAGATAAAATAGGCTTTAAGAATGGTTAAAAAAAAAAAAAGGACAAAGATGGTCATTATATAATGATAAAGGGAGCAATTCAATAAGAAGACATAACAATCCTAAATATATATGTATCTAACACAGGTGATAAAGCAGATTCTTCCAAGTTCATAAAGCAGATTCTTCTAGACCTAAGCAAAGAAATAAACAGTAGCATCTTAATAGTTGGAAACTTCAACATGAAAGAACTGAAAGAACTGGACAGATCACTGAAGCAGAAAATGAATAAAGAAGCAGTGGACTTAAACAGGATACTAGAACAAATAGACCTAACGGACATTTACAGGACTTTCTATCTCAAAACTACTGAATATACATTTTTCCCATCAGCATGAGACATTTTCCAAGATTGATCATATCATAGGGCATAAAACATGTCTCAAAGCATTTAAGAATATCAAAATCTTACCATGTATATTAGACCACAATGGAATAAAACCAGAAACCAATTCCAAGAGAGATACCCAAATGTATAGAAAGTCATGGAAATTAAATCACCTGATGCTGAATGACACTTTGATCAATGATGAAATTAAGACGGAAATAAAAAGATTCCTTGAACTGAATGACAAAGGGAAGCAAGCTTTCAAAATCTATGAAATACAATAAAACAGCCCTAAAGTGGAAGCTCCTAGCTTTAAATGCCTAATCAAAAATACAGAAAGACCACAAACTAATAACCTAATGTCATATCTCAAGGAACTAGAAAAAGAAGAACAAATTAAACCCAAAGCCAGCAGAAGAAAAGAAATAACAAAGCTCAAAGTAGAACTAAATTAAATGGAAACATAAAGGATCATGAAATAAGAAATTGGTTCTTTGAAAAGATAAACAAAATTGATATACCAATAGCTAAAGTAACCACAAATAGAAGAGAATGGACACAAATAACTTCAATCAGAAATGAAAAAGGAGACATTACAAGTGATATAGCAGACATACAAGATATCATCAATGAAAACCTCTAGTCAAACAAACTAGAAAATGTAGAGGAAATGTATAAATTGTTATAGACACACAACATCCCAAGCCTGAATCAGAAGGAATAGAAACCCCGAACAGATTAATCATGAGCAGTGAGATTGAAGCAGAAAAAAAAAATCCCTGGACCAGATGGATTCACAGTCAAATTTTACCAGACCTACAAAGAACTGGCAGCTATCCCACAGACACTCTTTCATAACATCAGGAAAGTGGGAATCCTCCCTAACTTGTTCTATAAAGCCAGTATCACACGCATACCAAAGCCAGGAAGGACAAAACAACAACAACAAAAAGAAATCTACAGACCAATATCCCTTATGAACATAGAATCCTCAACAAAATACTAGCAAACCAAATTTAACATCACATCAAAAAGATAATCCACTATGATCAAGGGGTTTCATCCCAGGAATGTAAAGATGGTTCAACATGTGCAAATCAATAAATGTGATTCAACACATAAACACAAACAAAAATAAAGATCACATGACCACTTCAATAGATGCATAAAAACTTTCATAGTAGTGGAAGGCCTAGCTAGAGTAATCAGGAAAGAGAAGGAAATAAAGGACATCCAAATTGGAAAAGAGAGGTCAAACTATCCCTGTTTGCTGATGATATGGTCTTTTTATCTAGAAACCCCTAAAGACTCCACCAACAGACTCCTAGCATTGAGAAATAAATTCAGAAAAGACTCAGACTACAAAATCAATTTACACAAGTCAGTAATATTTCTGTATACTAATGACAGTCAAGCCAAAAGTCAAATCAAAGACTCAATACCATTTATAATAGCTACAAAGGAAATAAATTGCCTAGGAATATACTTAACAAAGGGAGTTAAAGACCTCTACAAGGAGAACTACAAAACACTGAAGAAAGAAATTACAGATGACATAAACAAATGGAAAAACATCCCCTGTTCATAAATTGGTAGAATCAACATAATAAAAATATCCATACTTCCCAAAGTGATTTGCAGATTCAATGTAAAGCCTAGCAACATACCAGTGTCATATTTTACAGATCTATAAAAAATAATCTAAGCTTTATTTGGAACCAAATAAGAGCCTAAGTAAAGCATTCTTCAGTAAAAATAACAAATCTGAAGGAATCATATTACCTTACTTTAAATTATACTACAAGGCTACAGTAACCAAAACAATATGAAACTGCTATAAAAGTAGAGACATAGACCAATGGAACAAAAATAGAGAACTAGCAATAAATCCATCTACTTACAACCAACTGATCTTTGACAAATCAGACAATAACATACACTGGGGAAAGGATGCCCTATTCAATAAATGGGGCTGGGAAAACTGGATAGCCCCATGCAGAAGAATGAAACAGGATTTCTATTTCTTTCCATACAAAAAATTAATTCAAGATGAATTAAAGACCTAATGTAAGGCAAGAAACCATAAAAATTCTATAAGAAAATATAGGAAAAACTCTTTTACACATTTGCTTACACAAAGAATTTATGACTCAGGCCCCAAAGACAAATATAGCAACAATGAAAATCAATAAATGGCATGTAATTAAGTCTAAAAGCTTCTGTACAGCAAAGGAAATAATCAGAAGAGTAAATAGGCAATCTATATAATGGGAGAGAATATTTATAAGCTATACATCCAACAAAAAACTGATATCCAGAATCTACAAAGAACTCAAACAAATCAGCAAGAAAAAAACAAACAACACCATCAAAAAGGAGCAAAAGACATGAACTGATGTTTTTTAAATGAAAATAGACAAATGGCCAATAAACATGTGAAACAATGCTCACCATCACTAATCAGCAGGGAAATGCAAAACAGTATGGAAATTCCTCAAATATATGTGGACCTCCTATTCGATCCAGCAATCCCACTGCTGGTATCTACCCAAAGAAAATGAAGTCACTTGACTAAAAAGACACCTATTCTAAAATGTTTGTTACAGTACAATTCAAGGTTGCAAAGATGTGGAATCAACTTATGCATCCTTCAATTCTTGAGTAGTAAAGAAAATGTGGTGTGTATATACCATCACATATGGTATACTTCTCATGAAGTACTCCTCAGCCATAAAAGGAATGAAATAATGTCATATCCTGCAATATGGAGTGAACTGGAGACCATTATCCTGAATGAAGTATCTCAGGAATGGAAAACTAAACACCTATATTCTCACTAATAAGTGAGAACTAATAGATGGGTACACACAGGCAAAAAGCGATATAAAAGACATGAGAAACCAAGAAAGAGGAAGACTGGAAGGTGGGTGTGGGATAAAAACTTACCTACTGGGTACAATGAACACTATTCTGGTGATGAACACACCAAAAGCCTGACTTAAGCATTATACAAGATCTCCATGCAACAACACTTGTACTCCCCGATCAATATTTTGAAATTTAAAAAAAGACTTTTAATTGGAAGAACAGCAGATTGCTTTATGTGGCAGATTTCAAAAATGGTCACAAAATTTTGTAACTTATCCTAAAAGGTATAATATTTATTCTCTCTCCTACTCAAAGTCTGAGATTGGCCAGGTAACTCTTTTGGCCAATGGAATATCAGCAAAGTTAACAACCAAAGGCTAGAAATATGTTCACATACTGGACTTCTGTCTCTTTACTGCTTTCATAAACTATGCTCTATGGGAAAAAGCCCACAGTAGGATGATAGAGAACCAAGTGGAACAGAGACGAGCTTGCCAGCTTAGGGCCCTTCTAAACAAATCAAGCCCTAGCCAACCTCACAGATGATGTAAGGGTGAGCCTAACATAGTTCAGCCCATATCACCAAAGCACAGATGTATGAAAAAAATAAATGGCTATTATATTTAGTCACTAAATTTTGAGGTTGTATGTTATTCAGCAAAAGCTGACACGTTGTGCTTTTTTTCAACAATAAAGAAAAGAAAGAAAAACAACTTCAATTATGCTTGAAATCTGGGTTCCTTAGTCTTTATCTTCTTTCTTCAGACACTCATAATGCATGCATTTTCAAGTTTAAAGACAACTTCTAACTTTAAGCAACCCCCATTGTTTTTTATTTGAAAGTTTATATATTAACTTTATACACATCTAGGCCTGTGTAGATATTTTTTCAATCCAAATGGTTTCAGAGAATAAGAAGAATTTTTTGAAATATATATATATATATATATATATATACACAGTATAGCCATAAAATACTCCCTATGAAATGATTATCCTTCAAAGAGAAATAACCAATTCTATTCATCTCTCTGTGTAAGTTTCACTTATCACAAATTATCATTATGTGACTAATGCTCTTTGATTTTTAAGTAATGTTATGATGAAAATCCCTCAAAACACCTAAAATATGCTTTTCTAAATTTGGGTAGTGCCATTGAGTTCTTTGAGTAAAACCAAAAAATAACATTCATATTTCCCACCTACTTCTGAAATTTTTTGAGATGTTAGGCAAAAGAATCAGGCATATGGCATATAAAAATATCATCTTTGGAAACTGCTGCTTCTCACCAAAATGGAGAACCAGGGACATGACTTGCCTTCCTATCTTAAACAACTAAAAAACTTAGAAAATATGTGAAACAACATGATTAAGACATTGGATAGTTTGGGGGAGCTAGGATGTGATTCCTGGGAGAAGAAAATTAAACAAGGTAGACCCAACAAATTCACCACATACTTCACTGAAGCAATTTTCAATGTTGCAGCATAGGCAGGTAAAGCCCAAATATAGCCTACCAGTCTCATCAATTTGATTGGAAGGAGATAAGAGTTTAAGGGGGCTAAGATTTGGAAAAAGATTGCTTAAAAATGAGAACTGTGCACACACAGGGTTCCAGAGATCTATAAGAAGGTTCTTGAGATTGTAGGTGAGCACTGATCTGACATTGCATGAACAGAAACTACCCAAGGTCAGAGAAAACGTCAGGGAACAAACCTTGAGAAAGGAGTAGGCATAGTAATTCATGGACTTCAAAATGGATGTAAAGAGTTTATTATCCCACCAGACAGAATGTAAAGATTCTATAAGATGTGGGGCACCAGGTAAGATCCCCAGAAGTTTATTGCCTTAATAGTCATGCCTTAATAGCATAACTTAATTAGCCCTAGAATAAAGGCTGCTTTAGACCAACCGTAACAAATTTAAAAGCAATTGAATAAACACGCAACTGATTCCAAGTAATTTAATTGCATTTCAACACAAATTCTCACAACCAAAAAATATAAATTGACAATGTTCAACATCTAATCCAAAATTGCCAAGCATTCAATGATGCTGAAAAATATGACCTAAAGCTAGCAGAAAAATCAATCAATAGAACATTCCTAGAAATGAGAGATGATGAGAGTAGTAGACAAGGACAGTTAGAGGACTTTTATAAGTATGTTCCGTATGTTTAAGAAGGTGGAAGAAAGCATGAGTACTATTATCAAAGGAAGAAAAAGAATTTTTAAAAGATGCACATAAGATTTCTAGAGAATAATAATTGCAATATCTGAAGTGAAAAAATATACTAGATTGGACTAACAGCAGATTTGGAGAATTTTCAGCATTAAATGTTTATATTAGACAAATATAAAGGTCTCAAGTCAAGGATCTATACTTTTGCTTTAAGAAACTAGAAAAGAAGGGTGAATTAGCTCTAACCTGAAATGAGCATGTGAAGAAAATAAAGAGCAGAAGTAAGATAGAAAACTTATAAACAATAATTAAAATAAATAATACTAAAACTTGGCTTTTTCAGAGGATTAAAACAGTGAGAAATCTATAGCCAGACTGAAGAAGAGAAGAGGAAAAGGAAGACAGAAACATGAAAGATGGGCTGTAACTACTGATTCTACAAATATTAGTAGGAAACAAAGTGAATATTATAACAAAGTGAATATTATAATATTTCCATGACTTGAATAACTTAGAAAAAATGGACAAATTCCTTGGGGAAAAAAAACCCTAGTGAATTCTACTATAGAAGAAATAGATAATTTGAGTAGTTTGTTAACTATTAAAAAATTAAATTTTTAGTTATAAACCTTCCCACAGAGAAAACTCCTGGCCCACATAGCATCTTTGATGAATTCCACCAAACATATAAGAAACAAATTATACCAATTCTACACAAAGTCTTCCAGGAAACAGAATTCTCATTTCATTTTATGAATCTAGAATTCCTTTAATATCAACATCATTCAAAGATAGCATAAGAAAACTACTAACCAATCTACTTTGTAAACATAGATGCCATGATGCATAGCAAGATTTTGGCAAATTAAATCCAGCGATATATAAAATGGACACAATATGAACAGTAGGATTTATGAGAGGAACACAAAGCTGGTTTAATGTTCAAAAAATCAAGCAAGTTAAGTGTATTTTACAATGCTAACAGAATTTTAAAAAACCCTTATAATCATATTAATCAATACAGAAAAATAATACAGCAAAAACACATCAACTATTCAGATAAAACGTATCAGCAAACTGCTAATTGAAGGGAACTTTTTCAATGTGATAAGAAATCTGATCTCATCTTTTATTCACTTTTTTTCTATATTCCTATCTCGTGCAATAAGAAAATGTAATTAAAAGGTATACAGCTTTTATTTATCTTCTAAATAAAATTTAAATTTTTTTTATTCACACATGACATGATTGTCTACCTAAGAAAATCTTAAGGAATTTACAAAAACCAATAACCACTATTAATTGGTATTGACAAGTTAATAACTCTCAATAAAAAAGTTGATTATATATTTATATGCTAACCATAAACATTTGGCACTTGCCAGTACCATTCCTAATAGCATCGGAAAATAAAAAATACTTAGAGATAAATTTAGCAAAATATATAAAGGACCTATAAATTGAAAATTACCAAATATTGTAAAGAGAATGGAGATAGATACTATGTTCAAGACTCATAAATAGAGATGCTATTTTCAAGTAGGAAAAGGATCAATAATAAGATGCTAATTATATACAAATTTATACATAGATTTAATATAATTCTAATTAAAATTTCAGCAATTTATTTTTGAAATTGATAGGCTGTTTTTAAAATTTATATAGTAATGTAAAGTACCTAGAATAGCTAAAATAATTTTCAAAAAGAAGACTGAAGGTAAAAGATACACAGAATTTAATTTCAGTATTTTTCCATATAGTTACAATAAGCAAGACAGTATGATATGTGAATAAGGATAGCTATATAAATAGGCCAGACATAGATCCAAATAAACATGTTCAAAGGGTTTTTTTAATTAAAGTACCAAGGTAATTCTAATAAAAGAACCAAAGAAATAGGACTAAGATACTCTTTTCAATAAATGATCAGCGAACCATTAGATATCTATATGCATAAATATGAACCTTAATCTTTACCTCATGCCACACAAAAAATAATTCAAAAGGAGTCATAGATCTGCATATAATAGACAAAATTATAAGACTTCTAGAATAACACATAGAAGAAACTCATTGTAACCTTGGATTAGGCAGGAAATCAGAACACAAAATCACCAATTATAAAAAATTGATAAACTGAAATTCATCAAAATGAAACTATTTTGCTCTTTAAAAAGTCACAATTAAGGGAATGAATAGGCAAGCAAAAGAGAGAGGGATAGAAAGAGAGAGAGAAGAAAGAGAATATTTACAAAACATATATATGATGAATTTATATCCAGAATATATTAAGTTTTACAACTCAATAATAAAAAGAACTCTATTAAACAAGTGAAAAAAAAATTGAATAGCTATTTAAGCAGAAAAGATGTATGAATTGTAAATAAATACATGAAAATAGAGGCTGGGCATGGTGGTTCATTCCCATAATCCCGGCATGTTGGGAGGCTGAGGTGGGAGGATAGCTTGAGGCCAGCAGTTTGAGAGCAGCCTCGGCAACATAGCAAGATTCTGTCTCTACAAAACAATAAAAACATTAGCCAGGTGTGGTGGCATGCACCTATAGTCCTAGCCACTTAGTAGGCTGAGCCAAGAGGATTGCTTGAGCTTAGGAGTTTGACGTTGCAGTGAACTATGATTATGCCACTGCATTCTAGCCTGGGCAATGGAGCTAGACCCTGTATCAAAAACAACAAACAAACAAAGAAACAAAACAATATATATATATATATTGTTTTGTTTTATATATATATGTTGTTCATATAAATATATATATGAAAATAGATTCAACTTTAATAGTCACTAAAGAATTGAAAATTAAAATCACAATGAATATAGCTACACTAAAAAGGATTCACAGTATTAAATGTTGGTGAAGATTTGAAGTCTTATACATTGCTTGTGGAAATGCAAAATGGTACATCTACTTTGGAAAATATTTTGGTAGATTCTAATAAAGTAAAATATAAATTTACCTCATGGCTCATCAATACCACTTCCATATATTTACCCAACAGAAATGAATAGATACATTTATAAGAAGTTATTGAATGTGTATTGAATGTGTATATTAAATAGCAACTTTGGTCATAAAAGTAAAACCTGAAAGCAACTGAAATATCCATTAACTGGTATGTGAATAAACACAAGGAAAATTGCAGAGGAACATGAGAGAACTTTTCAGGTTCGTGCAAATGTTCTGTATTGTAGTTGTGTTAGTTAAACAACTGTATACAATGGTCAAAACTCATTTTATCTATATATATGCTTAATATTGGTTATTACATATATTATAATTTTTAGTATTATGAAATAAAGCTGATGAAAATATTACCTAAAATATAGATACTGGATAGGTTTCAAGTAGGTTCTCCGCCTGAAGCCTGTAAGTCAACCTATCCTCTCAGACAATCAGAGGCAATTCTGGGGTAGGGCCAGCCTCCCCTCCGGAGAGTGGAGAAGGCAACTCAGGTGTGACTTACCATGTGAAGGAAAAATAATGTCTGCTGTTTGTCAGCCAGCTCACAAGACAGAAAGGGTAAAAGCTGAGCTCAGTTGAGAAAATCTCATGATTCAGATGAGCTAGCCCACTCTCCAGGGACATAGTGAGTTAGGTGGCAAAGAAAAGTATAGAGAGCAAGAAGCATCTCCTAGAACACATTCAATGTGACTAATCAAAAATTCATGTTTAGTTGCTTTTCTCTCCTTTTAAATAGTTTATTTTCCACTGATGTAATTTGAGAATTTTATTTTAATTCATTTTCTTAGTTGAAATGTATATTTGTACTACAATTAACAAGCTGATATTAACCTGGGAATTCTGTAGGAACACACAAAAGTCAGATTTTGTTGTTGAACCATGCCTCCATATTTTTTTCTTTAGTAAACCTATGAATATCATTTGAAAGAATACTACCAAAGGAATTGGACAAAAGGATAAAGCTAATATCATGAAGCGTGGATGACTTGGTCTTCCTTTTATTTGTGGTCTAGGAATGTTATACACTGAAGAATCTAAAGCTGGGTTGATT
Organism: Mirza zaza; assembly: GCA_008750895.1. Classification (NCBI taxonomy): domain Eukaryota; kingdom Metazoa; phylum Chordata; class Mammalia; order Primates; family Cheirogaleidae; genus Mirza; species Mirza zaza. The sequence continues at coordinate 22,793 of VSMD01113537.1, forward strand.
TCTTCAGGAAAATAAATCTTCTGTCATCTTAGATGAGGCATCTCATAAAAAACAGTAAGGACTTCCAGTGAAAGGTTGACAGTATTATTTCTTTTTTATCCATTTAGGTTTAAGTATGGTTTGTTCATAAGGTAAGAGATAGATCAACACATACATTAATGAATAAATAAGTGAAATAAAGAAATAAGACAAATTACATATCAGAAGCTTTCATTATACCTCTGTTGGTAAGTCTCAGCTTTTTCCCTGATTTTCCCTCTCCTCTACTTCATTATGTACCTTTCTCTCTGTCTCTATCTCTCCATCTCTGTCTGTCTGTCTCTGTCTCTCTCACACACACAGAATGGTGACATCTTTAGACTAGTGGACTAGATGGGCCTAGCCCATTTACATAGAAAAGCTGCTGAATTAGGCACGTTGCTCACTTTTTAAGATCCTTTGTTAGTCCCAGGTATTCAAATGTCTCCCTTTCCCTACTTTGGCCGTATTTCCTTAGGTTTCACTATGATAATGATACTATTATTTCTCAGATTTTAAAAATGTTCCAGGCATTCATAGGAAGGAATAACAATTGATTTATTTTTAAAATTAAGTAAGACATTTATGTTTTGAATTGCAAAACCTCAAGGGTAATATATTTTAAAAATATTTCAGGTGTTAAAAGTATTTTTCTTTTTTATTATTCTGGCTATTATCACTGCATCTAGGCAGGTGCCTTTTCCAGAAGAAGCACTCTGGGGTATGTGTTTGCGTGAGTGTGTGTGTCCGTAGAGACAGAGAGAAAGAAAGAAAGAAAGAGAATGACTATAAGGAGTATATAGACTAAAACTTAATGGTCTTGATTACTCCGTGTGAAAAAGAGAACATTTTTAATCAATGTTGACTCTTATAATTAAGTATTTTCTATTAAATTACCAAAGATCTTATGAGATTTCTCAGAATCACTCCAAAGATTAAAGACTAAAAATCTTTAAGATGACAGAAAATTATCTCAAAGAATGAGATTAATCTGTTACAATATATATTTATGTTAGAAAGAATTACTTTGACTATATATTATATTGCTTTTAATTTCAAGAATTTTATATTTCTAAAATATAGTTCCCAGAGCAATAACTGCTTAAGATTGCCAGAGAAGATATTTTTTTGGAAAATACAGTTTAGAACCGCTCCAAGTTCATGGCCTGTTAAGGACTGGGCCACAGAACTCTGCCCCCTTCAATCCCCCCATGCACCTGTCTGTGGAAAAATTGTCTTCCATGAAACTGTCCCTGGTGCCAAAAATGTTGGGGACCGCTGGTTTAGATTATAAGAGAAACACAAATTCTCTAGTCCTACAATGCTGGAAAACTGGCCTTCTTTCAAATGAAAATTCTTAGTTTACTTAGTAATATTTGTTAAATATTATGTTACAGGAAAGTAATTCCCAATGCTGGGAATCACCTGAAGCCCAAGCGGGTCCTTGGCTTTGTGCGAAAAAGAATTCAAAAGCAAGCCAACAGTGTAAAGCAAAAGCAAGTTTTATTTAGGAAATACATAAAAGACCTACTCCGCAGAGTAGAGGCTAGTTCTCCCTGAGGAGGAGAACAGCCTCTGTGGTTTTCTTGATTTTTTAAATTTTTTTATTTAAGCAATGGCTTAATCATAAGCTAAGCAAGGGAGGAATATTTATGTTAATTTTTAAAAAGGAACTATGCTTTCCTAGAATTAAAACCCTACCCTTTCTTTATAAGGTCCCTCCAGAACTGTCATGGTGTCCGTGGGAGTTTCTTTTAGCAAGCTAATATATTATAACTAGGGTATAATGAGCTACAAGGTCAAGAAGCGGCCAATTCCTTCCCCATCTTGGTCCTAACCAGTCTTAACTTGTTCTGTCACCATATCCTGTCTTTAATCAGGGTGGTTAGGGGTTTTGACTCTGTGTTAAGCACTGCCTGGCAGTTTCCAATCTCAATTATGGATAATGCTTAGCATCTACAGACCCAAGAAGTTTAGTTGGCCTTCATATAAGGAAACAGAATAATTTAATGAAGTAGAAGAAATAAAATAAGTATTCTCCTGAGCATTTGAATTAATAAAGAAAATGCACATATATTTTATTAGTGAATTGTATTCATGAAACTGTTGCAAAAGTCAACTCACCTCCCAATGGGAAATATAAAACCTAATTGGACTAATTGTTTTCTTCTCAGTTGTTGTTGCTTAACCTACCCGTTTAACTAAGAAGTAAAGACTAATTTTGTGACTATTAAATAACCTAATGTTTTCACAAATAAAACAATTTTTCCAAAAATTCAACATTTTTCCAAAGAACCTCAGAAGAAACATAAGTTAAATGAAGCAGTAACTTTAAAAACATGTAAATTATCTGCCTAAGATATCAAACCACATCGGGAAGACAACGAGTCTCTATTTGACTAAACCTCTCAGAGTTCATCCAAGCAAAACCAGATTCTCCAAAGTACTTCTGAATCAACTCTAAGCTGAAAACAGGAATTCTTTTTAAGGTAGCCTAAACCTGAAGGAAAGCTGAAAATACTTAACCATACATGGAATTCAAAGTGGTATCATGGTGGCTGATTTGTCCCAATAAGCTAGCAAGAGAGCTCTTAGAAGTTCATTTTGTAGCCACCTAATGCTACAACATTTTCTATTTTGCTTTAAAAAAACATTGAAGTTGCTTTTTCCCCTTTTCCTCTTCAGAACTAAAGAAGTGTGAAATGTAAGTTTGGAGAATTGCTGAGAACAGCCCAATAGCCCTGCCAAATGAACATCCTGGGGGATGTAACTTCTGTTCATTAGGGCGAGGCTGGCTGTTTAGGAAGCTGCCTCACCTGCTGGCGTGGGGGAGTGGTAGGCAGGCAGATGTTAGTGCTTCTTAAAGTGGTGGATTGAACACCCAGTTTGAAGGGCTGGAACATTGGCTAAGGAATTAGCTAAGGAATGTCCTGAAGGGCAATAAACTTGTTGACCTATTTTGGATTTTTTTTTTAATATAACCAAGGCTCTAGCCTTTCTTTTTAATGATGTAAAGGAGAAAAATTGGTCATGCCCAGTATTTTTCCTCACATCTAAGCCAGCAAATGTGGTTGTTCTATTATTTTACTCCTCGTCTTTTTCAAGTTTATCTCTTTTGAAACTTCTTCAAAAATATCTAGCAGAGGGTTGTTCTTAAATCTTCACCCTCATGGGGACTGTAATGTTTAACATTGTTAAACATTAAAGAATGATTTTAAGGAAAATGAGTTTGAGGAATTGACTCCTGTGTCTTAGACAGTGTTACAAGATACAAGAAGGTGTTTCAAGTCATTGTTCCTCAAGTTTTTATCCAACTGACTCCAATCAGCCACTATTTCAAAATCTGGAGGCCCATGATGGTATTCATTCATTTGTTCAACAAATATTTTTTTTTGAGATTCTACTATAAACCAGGCACTGTTCCAAGCACTAAGAGAGAATATATCTACTGGGGGGCAGGGGCCAGAAGCAAAATTCCATGCCCTCATGAAGGTAACAAATTTGTAGGAGCAGAAAGACAAGAAATGTAAGCAGAAAAACAAACAAAAAAAAACCCAACCAACCAAACAAAAAGCTCTATTATTATACAGTACAATAGGAGGTGATAAGTACTGAAGAAACAAATGACACTAAGTAAGGAAGTTAGAAGAGCTGTGGGAGAGGTTACAATTGTAAATAGGATGTCCTGGTAGGACTCTTAAGAAAATGAAATCCAAGGAAAGATTTATAGGAGCAAAGGAAGTAAAACATGTAGATAGGTGGAGGAAGGATATTCAAAGCAGAGAGAATACAGGGCAAGGCTCCAAGATTGGAGTGTGCCTGGTAAACTCAAGGAGCAGCAAAAGTGGAGCAGAGAAAGAATAGCAATGAATTATGTCAATGGTACCAATACCATTATCGAGATTTCATATCTACTCTTAAAGAAACGGGATGCCATTGGGGGGTTTGAGGAGAGGTGTGACATAATTTGATATACATTTTGATGGGATGTTTTAATAATAGTCTCTATGGAGACAAGAATGGAATTAGGAAGACCAGTTGAGAATCTATTGTAATAGCTAATGCAGAAATGATAGTGTTTAGAATTAGGATAGAAGCAGTGGAGGTGGTAGTTAGTAGATGATTCTCAGTATGTTTTGAAGGTAGAATCAACTGCTGATGGAGTGAATGTAGCATGTGGGTGAAAGAAATATTTTTGCCTTGAATTACTGGAAGATGGAGTTGTCAGTAATTGAAAGGAGAAATTATAAATAAAACAGAGTTAGGGAATAAAATTATCAGATTTAGTTTTAACACATTAATTTTGAAATGTCTAGATATCTATAGACAGTGGAGATGTCAAGTAGGCAGCAGGATAAAGAAATATGGATTTTAGGGAATAAATGAAGGCTGATGAAATAGATTTGCAAATCATCAATACAAGATATGGTATTTATGGAGATTAGATAAGTGCCCAAAGGAATTATAACTACAAACAGAGGAGAACTGGTCTGAATACTACATCCTAAGAGCTTCCAATATTAATAGAGACTGGAGACAAGTATCAGCAGAAAGGTAGAAAATGAGGCAAATATGGCGCTTTAGAACCCAACTAACGAATGTGTTTTTTCATGGAGGGAACAATCAAATGTTTTAAATGTGGCTTTTAAGCCAAAGAAAATGAGGACTAAAAATTGACTGTCATATTTGTTAATAGTAATTGGAAACTAATTGGTGACCTGGAAGTCTCACAATTACTGTGCAATTTATTTTATGTATTTATAGGCATTCTTTTATGACAAGTACAAAAATAAATGCAATAGCAATTGGGGAAATGTATTTTATTGCTATAGCTCACTGATGGCTAAACTAATCTTGCATTCCAATTAAACTATTGATGTTTCCTGTGTTTGAGAGGATAAAAATAGCACAGACTTTGCACAGTTAAAGACGTGAGCTTGAATCTTCATCTTGAATTTATTAGATCGGTTAGATAATCAAAAATTTTTAACCACCTAGAAACTCAATTTTAACTATAAGTGAGAATTTTACCCAGTTTATAGGGCTGTTATAAGGATTAGATGTATACCATACCGTTCATAGACTTAGCAAAGAGGAAATATTGATCTATATAGTAACAAAATTATATTAAGTAATTTATCATCCAAAATGACAGATTAAGCATACACATTTATTCCCTTTTCCTTCTGAGGCTCCACTACAGTAACAATAAGAGAATGAAAAAATAGGGTAAATATTTAACAAAACCAGAAAATAATAGGAGTTAGATACCAGCAGATAAGAAATTTTTGCATCTTTCTGAAAGAAGTGAAAGTAAATGAGTGAGTAGAGACTAATAAAGTAGAGCAGAGGGAACTAGGATATGCATGGTGCAGGCCATTGTGCCAAGTAATTAAAAAGCTTTGTCACATTAATCCTAAAAGCAGTCATACGAGCAATGTTAGTGTCTAGTAACTAACGGATAGTGTCTGGCAAGCTAGTAAGTGGTAGAGCTTAGGTTTGATTCCTTTTCCCCTTAAATTCATCTCCAAGATAATGTCAAAAGATCCAGTAAATATGTCACACTCACGAACACAACGTGTCTATTGGGCTATAAGATTTTTAGCTGTTCCTGTATTTTAAAATACACATTTTGTCACTGTAAGAAAATTTAGATTTTTAGCGTCTTACCTGTCTGCATTTCTCTCCAGTTTCCACCTAATTAAAATGAAATAAAATCAATCACTTCCCCTCAAATTCAGGTTTTTATAAGGGTGATGTGATGTAAATATACCTAAGAAAAGGTAGATATGCTACTAATAATAAGTTGCTTTGATTGGCTACCATATAAACAGAAAGAGTTAAGCAATAATGTTTAAAACTAGAAAAGAGGAAGGAGATGTTGGAACATTAACAAAAGCACCGAAGAGATTAAGAAGCATCAAAGAGAGATGATGAGTAAGGGGCTTGATAGCTAGGTATCAAGGTGGAACTGAGTGAAGCAAATTAGTCTTGAATAATAATGTGAGCGATGATCAGTTTAATGCTTTGGAGAAAAAGAATGTTGGCAAGAAGTTGGTTGCTCCAAAGCCAACTCCTAGACCACCTAACACATGAATCTCTTGATTTCAAGATTCTAAAGATTTCACATATTTTGAAACAGATAACTCCCCTTGTCCAAGCAGCTATTCTTTGTTAGCGTCTAACAATATTCAGTATTATTTGACAGTTAAGAAAAACAGATTATAAAATCACGAATTATATTGAAACTCTAATTCAGTTATTTAATTAAATGAATGGCATGCACACCTTTTATGCTGACATTTATTTATGAATATAAAACAGAGGAGAACCTTTGTGAAGGTTTTTAAACTGTTTTATCCAAGTCTTTTGGGTAATTAGAATATGTTGAAGAGACTATAAGATTTATAAATTCAACTTTTGTAGAATATCCAAAAGTGACCAGCTGTGTGGTACAAACTTACAGATTTAGATGCCAGAAAACCATTAATAATAATTAAAATAAACTGGTATATGTTTAATTGCCTCTTATTTGTTCTAAAAACTGCCTGTTTTTCATTTTCAAGATGTAATTCCTAGATCCATTCTTTTCTGTGAAGAAATTTTAGAAAACTTAAAAGTTGAATGTTTTAAGAGATACATTATTCATTAAATGATGATAGTTGCTGATTGCCTCCTCTGTAAACCAAAGCACCTGGACTTAATGGCAAGTTGGTATCACTGGGACAGTGGTAGTAGTAATAGTGTTAGTGATGCTAATATTTGTGTTCACTTGCTCTGAGCCAGATACTATTCTATTAATAAAACATTAACATGTATTAATTCACTTAATCCTTGCAAATAACCTGTGACATAGGAATTATATTAGTATTAATTTTCTATATGAAGAAACAAAGACAGTTTGAGTAATTTGCATGGGTTTACACAGCCTGGTAGTGAAGGTACTGGACTTCAAATCCTAGTACTCTACCTCCTAAACTTTGCTGCTTCAAAAGAAAATATATTCCACTTTTGTAATTTGAATTGTTATACATTTGTTTGGAAAACAAGGCTCTTTTACTTTCAAACATGTGGAAGCCCATCAAGAATTATGCATTTCAGGAGTCTTCTCACTAGAAAGATATATTTACACTCATTCACAAATTATCATGCATTTGTTCTGATCACTGGTACAGCTTTCCAAAAAATCAGTCTGATATAAAGATAAAATCCCTAATAAAATACATAATCTGGTAAGGCATGTGGGTAACCTTGACTTTGTTAGCATAGTCTACAGAAAATACTTCAATTTGTAATTATGATAAATTGTGTCAGCATTCTGGATACTGAATCATTGATTTTTTTTCTTTTATTCTATTTCCTTATTGTTTATTTCAGAATATTACAGGGGTACAAATGTTTTGGCTACATGAATTGCTTTCTAACAGTTTGAGTCAAAGTTATAAGTATTCCCATCACCCATATAGTATACCAGTTAGGTGTGATTTTACTCATTCCCCTCCTCCCACCTCCCACTTCCCACTTCATGATTTACGTTGAGTTTTACTACCATATGTGCACACAAATGATGATTGGTTAGTTCCAATTTAATAGTGAGTACATGTGGTATTTGTTTTCCCATTCTTCTAATGCTTCGCTTAGGAGAATGGTCTCTACTTCCATACAGGTTGTTACAAAATGTATTAATTCATTTTTTAATGGTTGAGTAGTACTCCATGGTAACATATACCACATTTTATTAATCTACTCATGAATTGATGAGCATTTGGGTTGACTCCACATCTTTGCAATTGTGAATCATGCTGCTATAAACATTCAAGTGCACATGGCTTTTTTATAGAATGTCTTTTTTTCCTTTAGGTAAATACCCAGTAGTGGGATTGCTGAATCAAATGGTAGGTCTATATTTAGTTCTTTGAGGAGTTTCCATACTACTTTCCATAGAGGTTTTACTGATTTGCAGTCCCAACAACAGTATATGAGTATTCCTTTCTCTATATATTCATGCCAGGATCTATTGTTTTGGGACTTTTGCTAAAAGCCATTTTCACTGGAGTTAGGTGACATCTCATGGTGGTTTTGGTTTGCATTTCCCTGATTAGAGACATTGAGCATTTTTTTAAATGTTTCTTGGCCATCAGTCTATCTTCTTTTGAAAAGCTTCTGTTCATTTTTTTTGCCCACTTTTTAATGTGATTCTTTGATTTTTTTTCTTGCTGATTTGCTTGAGTTCTTTGTAGATTCTGGTTATTAGCCCTTTACTAAATGTATAGCAGGCAATCATTTTCTCCCATTCTGCAGGTTGTCTATTTACTCTATTGATTGTTTCCTTGACTGTGCAAAAGCTTTTTAATTTAATCAAGTCCCATTTATTGATTGTTTCTGTGATTGCGTTTGGAGTCTTCTTCATAAATTCTTTGGCTAGACTGATATCTAACAGAATTTTTCCAACATTTTCTTCTAGAATTCTTATAGTTTCATGTTAGGTCTATTTTCCATCTTGAATTAATTTTCATGAGTGGTTAGAGGTAAGGATCCTGTTTCAATCTTCTACATTAGGCTATGTAATTTTCCCAGCATCATTTATTTTATTTTATTTTTTTATAAATTATAAATCCACCAAGGCTTTCGAACTTAACATTATTTCATTGTTATTCCATATTAATCCACAACAAATGGGTTTTTTATTGTTATAAGATGATTTAAAGTTAATAAGGAAAAATAATTGTCAAAGAAAAGTCCCAAAATATGTAAAAATGGAGGCTGTAGGTATGAATTCGCTTGCCTGGCATGAAAAGAAACTATAAAGCTATAAGAATCAAACTGATATTTTAATGGCCCTGAAATGAAGAGGAAAATTTTTAGAAAAAGAGGTTCTTACAATAGATTACAATTTATATAAAACAGTAATCTATATCTCTAAATATTGCATTTTAATTTAGTCAAGACAGAAAGAAATAATTGAGATATTATCATAGCTATGTATACAGAAGAAAGTAAAATCAGACCTGTATGAGTTAAGAATACAGCTTTTGGCTACAAGCAACAGAATGGTCACATATAGGTGTTGATCTATCTCACATGGCAAAAAGTCTACAAGTCGGTAGCATAGTCTGAGGCAGATGCTCTATTAGGCATCCTCAATCTACGGCCCGTGGGCCACATGCAGATGTTTTTGCCCATTTGTTTTTTTACTTCAAAATAAGATATGTGTAGTGTGCATAGGTATTTGTTCATAGTTTTTTTAAAACTATAGTCCGGCCCTCCATGGTCTGAGAGACAGTGAACTGGCCCCCTGTTTAAGTTTGAGGACCCCTGCTAGGTTGTCATAAGGAACCAGTTTTCTTCTAGGTTTCCACTCTTCCAGATTTGCTGAGGAACTTCCCATGCCACTCATAATGGTTAAAAACTGGCTACTCAACTCTAGAGATCCAGGCAAGATAAAAAGGAAAGGCACAAAAGAAAAATGGCTTTCCCATAGTTAGGTTTTGCTATTTTTAAAAGGAAGCTATATCTTTCTAGGACATCTACCTACATTTCTTTAGTTAGAACTTTGTTTTTCTGGCTGCAAAGAAGATTGCTAAAAGATTATATATTGAGCTTTCTAGCTACTATTATAAAAACAGTTCTGGAAAAAAGTAGTTGGACATGGAAGTTGGATAAGAAAATTTGAAGATTGTGAAATTTACCACATCTTTATCTCATGCACCAAAACAATTCATATTTCAGATATATTAAATACATAAATGCAAACTATAGAAACCTATAAGCAATCTTAAAAGATCATATGAACCACCTTGGTAAGGAAGAGACATTTTAAACCAAATTCTAAAACTAAAGGCTAAAAAAGAAAATAGAATCTTAACAGACTTTATAATAAGTAAAATATTTTATTAGGTAAAAATAACATTGAATTGATGAAAATATATTGGAAAAATTATAATGAAAATGGTGGTGAAAAGTCTAATATCCAAATCCACTCTTAACATTTTGACAAGAAAATAAATGAAAGAACCAGAGGAGAAATGAGGAAGAAAGATATTCAAACAAAAAGGAGGGGTAACTTCCAAGTTAATTTTCTTTTTCTCTCTTTCCTTCATCTCTTAAGGAGTTGTCTTGAATCATTTGTCATGTTGTTTACATTTTCTCACCTCTAACTCTGAATTCTACTCACACACTGTGGTTTCCACCCTACTACACCACTTAAACTGCTCTTTCAAAGATAATCAATGACCTCCTTGAGGTCTAATCCAATGAACATATTTTAGTTTTTGTTTTCTTCTTCACTTTGTTGAACACTATTAATCTTGCCCTTCTCAACACTCTCTTCTCATCTTTTAAATATTATTTGAGCTAATGATAGACTCACAGAAAGTTGCAAGAATAGTATACATAATATAATCAGCTTCCCTAAATGGTAACATCTCATATGATTGTGTATAATATCAAAACCAGAAAATGGGCATTGGAATAATACTATTACCTAGACTACAGACATTATCCAGTTTTTGCAGTGTAGGATAAGAGTATGTATGTGTGTATATGTGTGTGTAGGATAAGAGTATGTGTTTTGATTATGACACCACTCCTACCTTGTTGCTTATCATCTTTAAGCACTCATGTTACTCACATTTCTGTCATAGGCTCTCTTCTCTTTGTACTTCTCTGCCAGGGATTGACTTCTCACAGGTTCAATTTTCTCTCTTGCCTCAAGACATGCACATGTGGCATTCTATCTGCCTGAAACACTTTTGTAGTCCACCCTGACCCTAATTCACCTCCTTTTTCCTGACTATACCTGCCATTTTATCTCTCAAGAGGCTTTTCTCACCCTCTGTCCGATTGTATTAGGTTAGGTCCCTTTGTTATGAATTCCCATTAGACCTTTTACTTGTTATGTAAAGAATTACAATATGTTATTTTTATTACTTATTTAATTTCATGACTTCCTTAGTAAAAGGTCTAGCCCACAAGGGTGGGGAACATACTCCTCTCATGTTCTGTTGAACTCCTAGTATCTGGCAGTGCACAGCTGATAGTAGGCACTCAATAATATCTGCTAAGCGAAGTCCTATACTTTAAGAAACTGATGAGTTGAATTGACCAATTGCTGGTTTGACCTCAAATGACAATTCTTTTGCCATCCTGACCCCTGTTCTAGTTCTGTGATCTGTTCTAGTGCCTCAAACCTTGGCTTGTAACATAGCAGATCCATATGGGAAAAGTACAAAGCATAATATTAAAAGGACTACTTTCATTGCAGAAAAATTGACCCAGAATACTACTGGGCAATTTCTCATAGATCAGGTTTCTATTGATGGAATTAGAATCCCCTTATGCAAGCAATTCATTCTTGACATCGCACAATTCAATTCATAAATAAAGAAATTTCAATCAAAGTGAAGGAAATAAGAATATTTTCTGCTATAAGCTGGGTGAAGAAAGGTTAACATACTACCTCTCAATGAAATGCTTTGTATGTTCTCTAGAGATGTATCTCTGACTTGAGGCCAATAGTTAACTATTTAGTAGAAGTTAAACTCCCTAATATGCAAAGAAAGATTTCTAGCTTGGGGACTGTTCTCAAAGTTTGGCAAGAAGGATTATATGTAATATTTTGTTAATCTTATCAAATGCTTTTCAAAGTCTCAAATATATTTTCACCTGCTTTTCTCGGACTTGAATAAAACTTTCCACTCTTCCCATTTCTGTTCCTATATACATGTTCTTTCTATTCTCCAAATACCCAATTGCAGTGTTTACTCCTTCATTTCCCAAACTCCACTTCTATCTACAGCCCTAAGGTTTTGCAGGCCTTTTCCTTTTCATTATTTCTGTCATCTATGATCTCCACCAGCTCTGTGTGTGCATGTGTATGTGTGCATTTCTGTCTTGCATTTTGTTTCTGTCAACCATTTGGAACTTATTTTCCAATATCAATGAGTCCATCTGACAAAAGAGAGTCATAGAAATATGGGTGGGGGGAAGGATATAAAATAAATATCTTATTTAGGGTAACATTTTTATATGCCTCATTCTCATTCTCAGTTGCTTTATAACACTAATAATAATACCAAATAGAATAAAAAGTTTGTTATTGTTTATGTTTTTTCCCCCTCATCATATTTTGAGTTTTATTGTTTTAACTTTTAAAAGTACAAATACCCTTGTAATAATTAAGCATATGCCTTCTCTTCAAGCATATACAGTCTTCTTCTGGTTCATGTAAATAAGGAATTTGTTCTATAAAATTGTGGTTATTAAGAGGCCTTGAACCTCACATTGGAATTGATCAATATTTGCTTATTGCTTTATAATGAAAGTTACAAAGCAAAGAGTTAAATAATGATTAGAACAACAAACACACTAGTGGCCTTTAATATTTATTTTAAGTCATTAACCAGGTTAATTCTATCCCCTTTATAAAAATCTATTATTCTTATATATTGTGATAATCGGAGAAAATACTTCTGCTTAGAAAAAGAAAATAGGTGAATGTGACAAAATTATAATAATTTTGGAATGATTTTATAAATTATACGATGCCATTGTCACATAAGGAGAATATACTAAGATGAATTTTTAAATATAGTTTTCAAAGACAAATATTTGTTTCAAAAATCTAAGCACTATCCAGGGGATGGGCATGCTTATACCTCTGACTCAGGTGATGCAAAGACAATGTATGTAAGCAAAGCATTTGTACCCCCATAATATTCTGAAATAAAAAAAAAATCCTTTCCACAACGAAAACTATAGTCCTAGATGACTTCATTGCCAAATTGTACCACAGATTTAAGAAAAAGTAATGCTTACCTAGAGAGAATAAAAGCTCTTGCAAAAAACAAAATCTAAGCATCCATTTTTCTCAGAAAATTGCTTTATAAATCTATCACATAGAAATAAAAGTTACAAAGGTTAGATTTTTTTTTGTAAGCAAAATGTATAAGATCAATGATACAGTTGGAGATTCTTCTTTATGTTAACCAGATGAAAAGAAATAGAAAAGTCGAAGCTTTATATATTTTTATTTCATGAATCTTTATAATATAAACTTGAAATCTATGAGGGAAAAAATAAAATCTGAAACTTGTGGGAAATATATATTTGATGGAAAAAACATGTTTTTGTTAAAGGTAACTATTCTCTTGGTTTCCTATACTCTTTTAAAGCAACTTTTCCCCCATTATAAACTTATTTTTTAATATCTAAAATGATCTTGCCTTCCATGAGACCTTAATAATTCTCTGTTGCCCTTTGTTGCCCCCAAATTCAATGATTTTAAAACAAAAAATCACAGATTTATTTTATTGCTAAGGCATATTTATATTAGTTTGCTTTGCCTTTCAGACTTCTGTGTATCAAATGTACAAGTTTCTGCGAGCTTTTTATCAAATTGCATTTTGATAAATTCCCAAAGTGATCACAGAGGATAACAAAGAATAACAAAAGATCCTGTGTGGCCTCAAAGATTTACTTAGTCAAGCATATTAAATGCATGAGGAACATATTGAATGCACTGAGTATTTTTATCATGGCACTTCAATAATCATTTTGTACCTTTTAGAATGTATATGATCCAATTTTGTAATATCATTGTTCAAAGTCAGAAATTGTTTAGTTAAACCTTTGTAAGCAATGTCTATACCGTATTTTCTTTATCTATTCATTCGTCGATAGACATTTAGGTTGTTTCCGTATCTTGGCTATTGTGAATAATGCTGAAATGAACATGATAGTGCAGATATCTCTTTGACACACGAATTTCAATTCCTTTGGATATATACACAGAACTTGGATTTCTTGATCATATGGTAATTCCATTTTTAGTTGTTTTAGGAACCTCCACGCTATTTTTTTAAATGTATGTACTAATTTAAATTTCCACCAATAGTGCACAAGGATTATCTTTTCTCTACATCCTCACCAACGCTTGTTAACATTTTTTTTTTTTTTATAACAGCCATTCAAACAGATGTGAGATGAATCTCCTTTTTCTGGTGATTTGAGATGCTTAACATTTTTTATGTATCTGTTGACTATTCATATCTGTAAGTCTTTGGGCAAATTGCTTAACTTCTCCAGCTCTAAATTTTCTAATTTATAAATTGAGAGGGAATTAGTTCAGTGGTTTCTATCACTGGCTGTATACTAGAAACACACGAGAAGCTTCAGGAAAAAAAAAAAAAACAAAAAAGCAAAACAAAACAAAAAAAACAACTACTGGTTCCCAGACCCCATTCTCAAGAATTTTGGAATAATTGATCTGAGGTTAAGGACCAAGCACTGTTTGAAACTTCTCAAGTAATTCCAAGGCACAGGCCAGAGTTGAATTTCAACTCTAAGAATTACATTTTCTTTTTATTATCAGTGAATTGAATTATAATGTATTCAGTTTTTCTTTGACTTATATAATCAGTGCTAAAATAGGTTTTTCATCACGCCACAAGACAAAATTAGAACATAGAAAAATACAGATTTAAATATATATTTAAAGGAAACAGATAAAAATATGTTCTACATGGATATTTGGGATTTATCTCTTTGGTAGTTTTACTATGTAAAGTATGACTTAATTTTGATGGCTCTTATGCGTCTCAGGGTACATCCATACAGAGCTCCTGTCTTAAACATAATATTCAAACACTGTACTAACACCCATCTTCATTGAAGCATTTGAAAAAAACTTTCAGCAGCTGACATGCTATCCTGTCCAACATGCTGAAATGTCTTGGTAGAGCCTTCATAAAACCTGAATGTCTGTAGGTTGTGATGACTCATTTTCTCAATATAGAGAAAAGTACATATGACTTTTAACCAAACTACATTTAGCATTTGATTTCAATAACTTTTATTTTTTCCGTAAAATGTGATGTCAAGAATCTGTTCTATTCATTGAAAAACCTCATAAAAAAGTGCTAAAAATTAAATATGAATATATAGGAATGTAAAAACCTTCAAAGAAAGCAAGTGAACCATCTAAAACCTGTTTAAACCAGTAATTACATTTTTGTATATTTATTTTCAACTTGGTCCAAATCACCATTTTGGCTCTAATTTCTCTACTGAGTTCTAAACAGCAAACTCTTTATGAGATATATGCATGTAGATATTACCCTGTCCCCCAGAAAGATAAAAACTAAAATCATTTTCCATTTCTTAATATATACTACTTTATTTATTTATTTTTATTTCAAAATATTAAGGGGGTACAAATATTTTAGGATACATGGATCATTTTTGTAATGCTTGAGTCGTGGCTATGGGTGTTCCCATCACCCAAATGGTGATCATAGTACCCATTATGTTGATTTATTCCTCTCCCCTCTTGGTTTGTTTCCCCTGAGTTTTACTTCCCTCTGTGCACATAAGTGCTCATTGGTTAGTTCCAATTTAATAGTGAGTACATGTGGTGTTTGCTTTTCCATTCTTGGGATACTTCACTTAGGAGAATGGTCTCTATTTACATCCAAATTGTTGCAAAAGGTATTATTTTAGCTTTTTAAATGGCTGTGTAGTGTACATGTACTCCATGGTGTACATATACCACATTTTATTATTCCACTCGTAAATTGATGGGAACTTCTTTGCAATTGTGAATTGTGCTGCAATAAACATTTGAGTGTAGGTGTATTTTTGATAAAATGACTTCTTTGGGGTAAATACCCAGTAGTGGGAATGATGGATCAAATGGTAGGTCTACTTTTAGTTCTTTGAGGAATCTCTATACTGTTTTCCATAAAGGTTGTATTAATTTGCAGTCCAAACAATAGCATATAAGCATTCTTTCTTTCTGCATTCACATCAGCATCTATTGGTTGTGGACTTTTTAAGAAATGCCATTCTGATTGGGATAAGGTGACATCCCATTGTGGTTTTAATTTGCATTTCCTTGATGGTTAATGACATTGAGCATTTTTTCATATATTTATTGGCCATTTATTTGTCTTTCTTCCTTTTGAGAAGGTTCTGATCATGTGCTTTGCCCACTTTTTAATAGGGTTGTTTTTTTCTTGCTGATTTGCTTGAGTTCTTTGTAGAGTCTGGTTATTATCCCTTTATCAGATGTGAAGCTCGTGAATATTGTCTCCCATTCTGTAGGTTGTCTATTTTCTCTGTTGATTGTTTCCTTAGCTGTGAAGAAGCTTTTTAATATAATCAAATCCCATTTATTAATTTTTGTTGCCATAATTGTCATTGGGGACTTTTTCATAAATTCTTTGCCTACACCGATATCTAGAAGAGTTTTATCTACATTTTCCTCTAGAATTCTTATGATTTCTTGCCTTAGACCTAAGTTTTTTATGCATTTGAATTAATTTTTGTGAGTAGTGAGAGGTACAGATACTATTTCATTCTTCTACATGTGGCTATCCAATTTTCCTATCACCAATTTTCCAGGGCTTCTTTCCCCAATGTATATTGTCTGCTTTGTCAAAGATCAGTTGGTTGCAGGCAGATGGTTTTATATCTGGGTTCTCTATTCTGCTCCATTGGTCTATGTATCTATTTTTGTACAAATTCCATGCTGTTTGGTTACTATAGCCTTGTGGTATATTGTTAAGTCTGGTAGTGTGATGTTTCCAAATTTGTTCCTTTTGCTTAAGATTTCTTTGGCTATTCACCATCTTTTCTGGCTCCAAACAATGCATAGAACTAAATTTTCTAGATCTGTGATATATGACTTTCATAACTTGATGAAGATTGGATTGAATTTTTAAATCACTTTGTGTATCATGGTTATTTTAAAAGTGTTGATTCTATCTACCATTAGCATAATACATTTTTCCAATTTTTTGTATCCTTTGTGATTTCTTATCTCAAATTTCATAGTTCTCATAGAGACCCTTCACCTCTTTGCTTAAGTGTATTCCCAGGTATTTTAATTTCTTTGTAACTATTGTACATGGTATTGAGTCTTTGATCTGACACTTAGCTTGACTGTTATTCATATATAGAAATGCTACTGATTTATGTACATTGATTTTGTATCCTGAGACTTTGCTAAATTTGCTTATCAATTCCAGGAGACTCTTGGTGGAACCTTTGGAGTTTTCTAGATATATGACCATACTATCAGTGAAAAGCAACAGTTTGACCTCTTTCCTGATTTGGATGCCCTTAATATTCTTCTCTGCCTGATTGCCCTGTCTAGGACTTCCAGCTCTCTGTTGAATAGGAGTGGTGATAGTGGGCATCCTTGTCTTGGTCCCATTCTTAGGGAGAATGCTTTCAACTTTTCCCAATTTATTATGATGTTAGCTGTGGGTTTGTCATATATGGCTTTTATAATTCTGATATATGTTCTTTCTATGCCCATTTGTTTAGGGTTTTATCATGAAAGCATGTCGGATTTTGTTGAATGCTTTTTCTGCATCTATTGAGATGATCATATGGTCTTTGTTTATGTGGCGAATACCATGTATTGATTTATGTATGTTGAACCATCCTTGCATCCCTGGGATGAAGTCCACTTGGTCCTGGTGGATTATTTTTTTGATGTGCTGCTGAATTCAATTTGATAATATTTTTTTGAGGATTTTTGCATCTACATTCATAAGGGATATTGGCCTGTAGGTATTTTTTTCTTGTTGTGTCCTTTCTTGGTTTTGGTATCAAGATGATACTGGCTTTGTAGAATGAGTTGGGGAGAATTTCCTCCTTCTCAATATTATGAGATAATTTCCATATTATGGGTACCAGGTTGTCTTTGTAGTTCTCATAGAATTTGGCTGTGGATAAATGTGGTCCAGTGTTTTTTTGTTGTTGTTGTTTTGTTTTTGGGAAAGGGGGGATGGAGAGTAGGTTTTGTATTACTGATTCAATTTTGCTCTTCATTATTGGTCTGTTCAGGAGTTCTGTTTTTTCCTGGTTGAATCTTAGGAGGTTGTGTCTTTCCAGGAACTTGTCTATTTCCTCCATGTTCTCTAGTTTATGCGTATAGTATATATGCATGTATGGTATTCATAGATGATGTTTTGTATATTTGTGGTACCAGTTATCATGTTAACTTTTTCATTTCTGATTCAGTGTATTTGGGTCCTGTCTCTTCTGTTCTTGGTTAATCTAGCAAGAGATTTGTTGATTTTGTTTATCTTTTCGAAGAACCAACTTTTTGTTTCATTACATCATTGTAATTTTGTCTTCCAATTCATTTAGTTCTGCGTATTTTCTTTTAAGTTTAAGCTTTTTATGTGTTTTTCATTTCATTTAACAATACCATCATCTTGCCAGTGATGTGTTAGAAATTTTAAGGCACTCTTTTTCTATTCTAATCATATTTACTCCCAACATCAACTCTAAAATATACTACTGCAAGATGACCAATTCTATTTGGATATTTGTGAGATTTATTTTTTTTTCCTTTATAAGAAGAATTCTAACACTTAAACCTGATTTCTAACACCACTAAAGGTAACAGAATTTATTTACTTGGAGAAGTACTGACTCTAGGACTGAGGTGGGAAATAAAAAAATATACAAGATGAAGTGAATCATCTTATAGTGCCAGAAAGTAAAAAATTCTAAAAACAAACAAACAAAAATAACCACAAAAATATTTTTGAAAACTCACAATACATAATAATGGGATATTTCAAAGGGACAAAGAATCTAACTTAAAGAGCTCCCAATTATCAAAGCAGAAACCATTTGAGCAAGAACCTAAGTAAAGGAGTATTGGATAATAACTCAAAGTATGAAATAAATATCCATGAGTCTAGACTTAGATAAATAAATGGTTGAAAAAAATAAATAGGGAAAAAAAGAGATGGCTCATGCAGAATAATTCCAGATAAAGCATGTATATACTACACTCTATAGAAGTGGAGCATAAATCCTCACTCCTTAAGTGTGGAATGTGCATAGTGTTTTCCCTCCAGAGAGTATAGTGTGGACAGGGGGAGAATATTAACTTTACAGTAGAAAAACTTGACAAACACTACTTTAGGCAGATAATCAATGTCAACATCAATAGTCATAAATCATTTAATAATATGAACTTGATATGATTTGATGAGAATGGCAGTTTACTTCTGTGGTCTTCTTTCCAAAAATCCATTCCCTAGTATATTCATGAGAAAAATATTAGACAAATTTTAATGGGTATCTTACCATATACTTCACCAGTACTCCTCAACCTTAAAAAATATCAATTTTCACCTAAAACAAGGAAAGTTGGTGTAACATGTATCCTAAATAAATTACTGGAACAGAAAGAAGACATTAGATAATGCTATATTTTGGATGTTTGTTCCCTCAAGACTCATGTTGAAATTTGATCCACAGCGTCAGAGGTAGGGCCTAATGAGAGGTGTTTGGGTCATAGGCACAGATCCCTCAAGAATGGCTTGGTAATGTTTTCATAGTAACGAATTCTTGATCTATTAGTTCCAATGAGAATTCCTCTGAGAGTTACCTGTAGAGCTAGTTGTTAAAAAGCCTGACACCCCTTCCCTCTTTCTCTCTCACTTCCTCTCTCACCATGTGATCTATGCACACACCAGCTCCACTTTGCCTTACGCCTGGAATAGAAACAGCCCGAGGATTTCACCAGATGCCCAATCTTCTAATCAGCAAAACATGAGCCAAATAAACCCCATTTCTTTACAATTTATGTAGTCTGTACTCCTGTATAGCAACTCAAACAGACTAAGGTGGGTAAAAACTAAAGAAAAAGGAATAAAGCATAAGCTAAAGTTAATAAAAAGATCAACATTGTGCCATTAGTTGTAACAAAAGTATCATACTAATGGAATATATTAATAATATAGAAAATTGTATACAGGGTGTATGGGAAGTCTGTACCATCTGCTCAAATTGTCTGTACATCTAAAACTGTTGTAAAAAATAAAGTCTATTAATAAAACATTTTAAATTAAAAAATAATGACTTTTGTAAGATATTCTAGCTACCAGAGTTACCTAAGTAAGAGAGATATCCAGTTTTAGGTGATCTATTAAATACTTCACTTACAATCTCAGTGTGTTCAGAGAACTAACTATTAATGTTCATTTCACTTTGGAGCAATAGCCTATGGTCTAGTGACAATAAAAGTTAAGTCAAGATGTGAGAATGACTAGATCTTTTCACTTTGGGGTTGGGGTTGTACTCTTTATCACTGATATGAGGGAAAGTCTTAAGAAAATGGATAGAGTTAATTTTCAGTAAGATTCTTCTTAGATGTAACATAGCCTATAATGTCTCATGGAAACAATGCAGGTTTTGCTAACAAGTTTATAATTTCAGTGACTTGCAATGACAAATATTTACTTCTTACTCATATTGTATGTTAACAACTATGCACAGTTGCATGTGTATTTTGAATGCATTAAATGCTTTGTCAGAAATTTGTACTGGGCATATCTTCACCAATTGTATGATTTGCTCTTTTAATTGCTTAATGGCATTTTCTGCTGAACAGAAGTGCTTAAATGTAATGTAGTCTATGCAAAAAAAAAAAGTCTTTGATATTATACTGAAACTCTACAGGGTTTGGGTCTTAATATAAAGCTGGCGAAAATCACCAAAAAGTGTCAAAGAAGTACCGTGATCACTTATGTGTTCCCATCTGCACCAAATACAGAAGTATCCTTCATGCCTAAAGGAGGGACAAATGGCCTCTTTTTTGCTTCCCCAAGTATATAAAGAAGCTCTCCACTCCTCTAGCAGGCAGAGCAGAATGTAGGCCAAGCGGAGAAAGAGATGAAAGTGCTATGAGTATCCCTCTATATCTGTCTGAGTATCTCTCCTCCTTTTGCTTTGTTACCACACTCATCAGATTCTTTAGAGCCCTCAAATTATACTTCTTCCTCCTTCAACTCAGCCAGATTCTTCATTGAAGGGCTCCATCATGATCACATGCTGCCTTATTCTTATAAATTTCCCCCTTTGTTATGTATGGAGCCTTTCCTTGCTGAGTGTGCTGATTGTTGTGGACTCTCCTGTGGAGCAGAGGAAGAAAGTTGAAGTATGGTAAATAAATGGATATGAAATGCCTTTTGTTTTAAAATGAATGCTTTCAATATATCAGCTAGAAGAAGGGATTTGGTGAGACTTTCAGGAAATGTAGCAAAAGACTTGAAAGCGAGAGTAGTGAAACACAGGGAAGCTTCTGGAAACATATTTTTTATGAACACATAATGCATCCTGCTTCTTTACTTATTTATCGCTCTTCCCTTTGATGACGTGCTTTGACATTTTAACCATCTATTTTCTTATTGTTCTCACAAAATATAGAATTTTAAAATTCTCCAAATTTCTTTTGTTTTATTTTTTAAAATTCTTTTTATTTCATCATATTATGGGGGTACAAATATAGTTAAGGTTACATATATTGTCCTTGCCACCCCTCCTCTCCTTGCCGAGTCAGTGTGTCCGTCCTCCAGGTGGTGCGCATCCTACTCATTATGTAAGTATACACCCATCCCCTCCTCTCTCCTCCCCCCTGCCCAACACTCAATGAAAGTGTTGTTTTTTTTTTTTTTTTTTTGACATTTTGGTTACATTTTATATCTTTGCCTCTCCCTAAGAAGGGTTAGAGGTATGCCCTTCCCCTCCACAATGCTCACCACATGCCTCAGATGTGGGTCTACCCCACCCCCCGAATCCCTGGTGAACACCACCACAATTTGAGCACCATAGTTTTAATCAGTCAGTACCAATTTGATGGCATGTATGTGTGGAACCCATTTTCCTGAACTTGTGTCGCCTCACTTTGGATAATGGGCTAACCTTAATCCAGGATAGTATAAGCAGTGCTAGCTCGCTATCGTTTCTTGGAACTGAGTAATATTCCATTGTGAACATATACCAAATTTTGATTATCCACTCATGAATTGACGGGCACTTTGGGTTGTTTCCATGTCCTTGCAATAACGAATTGGGCTGCCATAAACATTAGGGTGCAGATGTCTTTATAATAGAATGCCTTAGTCTCTTTTAGGTAGATACCTAACAATGCAAAAGTCAATTTTGAGATTAAGCCAACCTATATTTTTATTTACTACTCCTGATCGTAACCTGTTAGAGCTTCAAATGAGAATGTAGGCATAACAAGAAAAGTAGTTGTAGTAATAAAAATATGAAAGAAAGAGAAAAAGAAACTAAAGACAGAGAAACTATGAAATCAAGGATTGAGACAAATTTTGGGTAAGTAAAATACTTAAGTAAATTATATACATTTTATAATAAGAAACTTCCAAGGCTTAAATGAGCCAATATATATGGCAATATTTGGAAATATATCAATGAATGCAGAGTTACATATTTATATAATAGATTTAGAACTATTTTAAATATCACATTATATTAGATTTATATATTGTTTGAACTAACTACTAATCTTAAATGGCAATATTCAAAGGTTTTTTTTAACTGTTATTTTTAAGATATAGCTACAAAATACAGAATCATTTGAACGTTCTAGTGTTTTTAGTAGTGTCATCTTTGAATGCTAGTTCACTGACAAAGACATTGCTTGAATATTTTTGAAACTCTTGATTTGGGATTGACTTCAGAGATTTGTATACCACACCACAGATTAATCCAGGGATTTAAAAAATTACTGTATTTTTATTTTTAATTTTATCCAGTTTGCTTATAGATATCATTCCTAGACAGTTTCAAATAAATTTTGACTCTTTTCAAACCCACTCTACCCCTAAAGAATGAGGTTTTGCTATATTTTATGACATTTAAGATAATTTTGCTGATAGTCTAGAAACAAATACATGCATATACATTTATCTGATTTATGACAAAAGCAACACTGCAGTTCAGCAGGAATATCATAATCTGTTCAATAAATGATTCTAGATATCAATATGGGAAAATGTATATTGGCACCTACATCATATCATACACAAAAACAAATGGCACATAAATCAAACATTTAAATGTGAAAGACATGAAAGTGGAGCTATTGGAATAAAACATAGGAGAATATCTTAGCAATTTTTATGTAGGTAAAGATATTTAAAATCATACACATT
Source organism: Mirza zaza (assembly GCA_008750895.1). Lineage (NCBI taxonomy): Eukaryota > Metazoa > Chordata > Mammalia > Primates > Cheirogaleidae > Mirza > Mirza zaza. The sequence goes on from VSMD01113537.1 coordinate 45,802, forward strand.
AAGACTAACAAAATAGGAAATGATAAACTATATTACATTTAAGTACGTCTGTTCAGCAGAAAACACCATTAAGCTACTGAAAATGCAAACTGTACGGTTAGAGAAGGCTTCCTCAATGCATATTTGTGACAAAGCAGTCATTGTGTCCAAAATTTACATACACACTACACACAGATACACACACACATACCCCATAAACTCAAATCCAAATGAAAAAAATACAACTCAAAAAAAAAAAAAAAAAAAAGATTCAAAGGACTTAACATTCACAAAAAGGAACATCCAAATTGTCCAATAATAAAAAGTGGCTTAATTTCATTAGTGTGATGGAAATTAAAGCTATAAAGAGACATAACTATATATCTGTTAGAATAACTAAAATCTTAAAAAGAAATGTACCAAATTCAAGATTGTGGTACAACCTAGCAGTAATATATACTGTTGGCAGGCAGGTAAATTGGTACTACAATTTTAGCAAATTATTTTACAGTATCTACTAAGCAAAAAATATGTGTACAATGTAACCTAGCAATTCTAATCTAGGACATTAGATTAAATCCTATGAAATTGCTAATATTCCATTGTTTGTGAGTTACAAAAATGGCAATTTCATATAGTCCAGGTACCCAAAAGAAATGTATCCATATATTTACCAAATGTTAGTTTTACAATGTTTTATGCAAAACTATTTATAAGAGTTCCAAACTAGAAAAAAATGCTCAACCATAGAATAAATAAGTAAAGTGTAATCTATTCATATAGTTGACTATTATAAATTAGTGAGAATATTTGATTTACAACTATGTATAACTATATGTTGTACACAAAGATACTAATGATGAAGGAAGTCAGTCACTAAGAAGCATATACTACATGATATTGGTTATATAAAGTGCAAAAATAGTCAAAACTAACCTAGATATTGAAAAGTCCTCAGATTGATTGCCTTACTGGGGTTAGGTATTAACTGGAAGAGATCACAAGAGAGCTCCTGATCTGTTGTTGACTATCTGCTTCTTGATCTGGTGCTCAGCTCAACAATTTTTAAACATTTGTTGAGCCATATGGTTATAATATGTGCAATTTTCAATGTGAATATTATGTTTCATTAAATTTTAAAAATAATAATAGTCTCTCCCATGCAATGAGAGTACATATTGAAGATAAATTTTAAAATATTTAGAGAAGTGTTGGAAAAGTATATATTCTACTGAGGGTATTTCTTTACATGAAATCAGTACTCAAAGTTCCCTTGCATTTGAAAACATGACACAAAATTTTATTCCAGGGAGAGCTAGATGCTACAGAAATTATAGAGGTGATACTGAAAGTACTAACTCAACAATGCCAGATTGTCAAAGAGAACTCTCCTTGAACTATTTTCTATCATTTTGGCATAAATTACTATATACAAAGACTATTACATTAGTTGTTTTCATACAGAAAGGACAGGGATAGTTATGTAAAGCAGAAATAATTCAAACATGCCTATAAACTTCCATATTATGGTTTCCTTTACCCAATAAAATTGAAGTTTTTTTTTTAATAATTTCACATCTTGTACAGAACACTTTTATGGTATTAGTCATCAGCTTATAATGGTTGTTTTCACTTTTATGGTGGTAATTAATATAATTTTGGAACAATAATATTTTATATTACTACTCATCATCAGTTTTTACCTCTCAGCTTCGATAATGCTAGTGATAGTAAAGAATATTTAATATCACAGTTGTACAAAAAAATCAACTTTTGCTTTATTTGCATGCATGCATAAAAGTCACTTCAACTTTTTAAATCCAACTTTCTTCTTTCTGGTAGTTACAAACCAGTTTATCCATTTTTAGCAGAAATTATTTTTATTTATCAGATACAGCTGTGCTGTGGGATAATTGTTACATTTATTCCTCAAAGAAATTTTAGGGGTGTCATTAACTTTTTTCACAAATATCAATAAAATATTTTCTATGAGTAAGAAATTATTGCTTATAAACATATAGCATTGCTTATAAACCTATAGACACGTTGCCTACACACCGTTGACAGTGTGTCTATAAAAGCAAAGCTAGACATCAAAACACTACCAGAAATGTTAAAGCTGCAAACTGAATTAAAATAAATATTAGACTTTGAAAAATGGAATTAAATTTTCTATAAGTTAAGATTAGGCCTCAAATCTCAAGTCTGTGCTAGAACATAGATTCAGAACTCAAGAATCTACTATGTTCGGGATCAGTTTACATTTGAAAGTAGATGGCAATAGAGATAATGATGATAATAACTTACTTTTGTATAGCAGTTTACAGATTTGGAAGCTGAGTCTCAGAAAGCTAATTTATCCAAGATCATAAATTTAGCACATAGCAGAGCTGGGGCTAAACAACAAAGTTCGGAATTTTCTGCATACCATAATTTCCACCACATTAGGACTCTACTTCCAAACAAATTAGCCAAAAACCTTTATTCTAATTCAACTTAGATAATAAAGAAAAGAATCCAAGTCAGGGATAATTTGCACAAAGAGGAGAAATCATACATCTATAAGAGTTGGTTTATAAGATCTCTATGTAATAACAACAACAAAAAAAAAGACATTTAAAACTAGGGAAGGTAACTTGAGAACTAGTGTCATTGGATCATGGATTTGTGGCCAGCCTTGCTCCAGGGCTCAGATGCTTTGGTCCCTTGTTCCACATAAACCAGAGGAACACGGGCTATTCTTAGGCAGGGAAACTTGGCATATTAATTGTATTCTCTGAACCACCTGGGCTGAGAGGGAAACACCATCTCAAAATTAAATAAGCAGAAAGCCTTATGGGGCAATCAACAAACAACCATTTAAGATTTATAATTTCAGGGTGTCTAGTGTGGTCTACTGAATGTACAATAGGTGATGCTAAAAGTTATACTGCACATATGCCATTCCTCTAACTTAAACACTGATCCCTAAAGAGATATTATTCAAGCATATGATATTAGCAAAGTCATCTATATCATGTTTATATCCATATTGACATAGATATCTAAAGCCCACATTTTAATAACATTTTGATATCTACATAGATCAGTAGCTATTCAAATAACGGGGTTGAACTTCACTTAAAACACTTTTATGTGCAGGAATTATCATGGTATTTTATTTTTATTGAATCAAATTCCATCTGAGATCTCACCTCTCTGAGATAGTGAAAAATTCAGTCTTGGATATTCCTCAGGACACTGCAAGTCTTGCACAGAGCACATTTTTTTAGAGTCTACCTAATGCATCTTCAATTTTCTTAAGGTAAGAATTTAAGATATACGGCAGAGTTAGTCTTATGGAATTCTAGTTTATTTTCAATAATGCAGAATGGTGATTTTAAAAACATTTTAATAAAAATGTATTTCACATAAAACATAAAGGTAATTTAAGATCTATTTTCCTTTTGGAAGTTTTCTACTTTGAAATTTATCAGATCTTTTCCACTGCTATATATGATGGTGGCATCTGCAGGTACAGTCTTCATTTTTACACATATTGTGAAGGTAAGAGTGACTAATTTCAGGTTATTAAATATCTTTAGTAATAATAAATGTCACTTATATTTATAGTTCAAACTGTATAAGTGGCTATGATTTCATGGATATAAATCCCATTTCCACTTAAGTGTATTTAGAATTGTGGGTCTTTAACTTGAACTTCTGGCCAAAATTTATTTTCACTGTCATGTGATTGCTATTAATAATAAACTAATAACATGTGTTAGCAGTTTCATCACAAGATAAGTAGCTCTACTTGTAATTAAATATTTTTAATCATGCAAGGCATTAAGTTACTAGATAGACTTGGCATCTTTCCCCATGTAAGACTGTAAAAGTTTTGAAATCAGAACTGATCTTATTCGTAAGAATTAAACTATTCCATATTATAAAATGGGTGCTAAGCAATACACTTCACCCAGTCTAAAATTCTACTTCTCACATCTTTCCTCTATTCTATGGTAATTCCATTGAATCTCAGAATTTTTTGTCTTAGCAACCACCCCATAATTGTAGAAATTTGTAAACTTCCTTAGGAACAGTTTTGAGCAAATAAGATCAGAGACAGAGAATAGAGAATACAAAAAGGAGGATAAAACACAGGATAAGTCTCTAGATACATCAAATGATGTGGCTGAGGCATGAAGGAGAACAAAAGGTCTGTGAAGGAGAGATGGTGCAGCAATGATACTAAAGATTAATTATCTCCAAGTTTTGCCACAGATGACTTCTTTTGAAATTTAAGCAACACTTCCAGATTGATAGATTCAAATTATATTAGATGATGAATAAGGATATTTTTGATGTTGAAACTTCTTTATTCTCCAAAAAATATATTCCATGACAATATTCTAACTCAGAGTACCTATATCAAGGAGATAGCTGTTTCCATATTTCCTGACAATATTTTTTAAAATTGATGAGCTTTTCTTATTAAAAAATAAATGATATATTTAAGAGACAGACTTTAAAGCACTTATTGAATTTTAAAATACAAAGTGATGTAAAATATTAAAACTGTTTTTGATTTTTGCCTTTCCATTGGGACTACCTGTTTTTTAAAACCAATAAATGGACCAGATACATTGGAGTATATCCAGGGAAACAAATGCATCTTATGAACTCAGAATGTTGTCTCCCTTAGAAAAGTAGGCATGAAGTAAGGGCCCCAGTTCTCAAGAAAAAGATGTAAGAAAAATTGTTACGTTTTGAACTGTCCTTCATCATGGAGGAGATAATCACTGGAGTGGAAGGAGGTAAGTAGAAGATATAGGAAATGTAGCTGAGCCATGTTCCTAAAAATAATTTGCCCCTAAGAAGTGGCTTCCTCGGAAACCAAGACAGATATAACCCTAGGTCCCCAAAATGCTGACATGATGTGAATTTAGGGACTTGCATGTGGAATGGGCACAGAGAGTGTAGACATCCATTACAGGACAGTGCAGAGCTGAACGCGTCGATAATAAACACAGCAAGACTATGCCAATCTCAGCCATATTATTTTATGTATGCTTTGGAGAGAATTATGTTTGGACAGGAAGTAAATGCCTGGGGTTCTCGGGAAATTCAAAATGCAATGGGAAGGGAGGACTGATATTTAAATATCACAATCTCTGGTTACTATATATTACCTTTTTGTCCTAAGTTGCAGATTAATGTCATTTCTTCAAAATACTTCTTCTCTCCTTGCTCATTTCAGAAATTGTATCTTTTACTTCAGGTCTCTGAACAATTTTTTTCTTTATAATAAAGATCCATAAAAATAATAAACCAGTTAAACCTTTTTAATCTATTTTTTGGCCAATTCAGATAACTAAAAAGCAAAATATTTGCCATTCCTTCTCTTATTACAAATATTATAAAAACCACCAATCCAAAATTAATGAATAAATGAGATATTGTTTTTTAATAAACATAATGTCTAATTTTTTTCTTTATTTAATCCTTTTTCTCATTTCACTAACATTGTTTCTCTAATTGGATGTCTTCTGAGATAGCCTTACTCAGTAGATATTACCTCAAGACAAGAGTAATTTACAGAGGATGTCTTAGAGACTCTCACAGTATGACACCAAGAACTCAATATTATTCTTACAAAAGACCCTATAAAACTCTAGTACCTGAGGCACACAATCTCTGGAATGGAATTACAAAACACTTCCCCTATCTAATCCTGAGACATAGATTCTTATATTTTACCATGAACATTGCAGTCTCAACACTGTTGATGGATGCAACTAAAGCAAAAGTTGCTGGCCTTCTATACACCTACACCCATTGTCTGACCAGCAGAAATTGAAAGGGCTGGACCACATCAAGGCAGGACTCAGTGACTGCACTAATACTCCACTGCAACCAATGAAAAAGCAACACCTAGAACAGAAATGGCAAACACAGGCAATGCATGACGCCACAACCACTTTCTACTTCCATCTCTGTATTTATCGCTAGCACCAACCTTGGCCTCAGAAGCACATCAATACAGCAATCCAAGCAACCACTATGAACTGATGGTAGTGCACAAACCAGTTCAAGCCCATTTTTCCTCTTAGAATAGCTTACTTGTAGAAACTGTGGCTCATTCCTAATTCCACAGGGTACTTGCAAGAATACTGGCTTACCTAAACTGTCAGTCATCCCTCTATTTAATATTTTTTTATCAGAAATTTAATCTCTTGGCACTGTTTTTGCATGGGCCATTCTTATTTTGGGCCCACACTTCTTTCCGTATCCTTCCAGTACAGATTGTGATATTCTACTCTTGAAGCAAACAGCTTATATATTCAAAGTGATACCTAAATATAAAAAATAAGGTTTATAATAGAAAAAAATAAGAAAGTAATGAACTATACATCCATGATTTATTCTACAGTATACTTATCTCACTATATCATTATAAACATTTTTCTTTTTCAGTTTCCTTTTAATGTTCTAATTTTATTTAGTCTTAAAGAAGAATTATGAAATAACTTCTTACCATTTCACCTTTTTTCTGCTTCTGGTCAAAAAAACAGAAACCAAGATTAGAGAAAGAAATCCTGTTTTTATGAGTATCTAGAATAAGTTTCTATGACAACCAGGACCCTTATGCCTGTAGATATTTCCTTTTTGAAATGCAAAGGAGTTTGAAATAAAAGATTCTTTGAAAAGCGGTAATTTATGTTGTATTGGCTGCGTGACTTCCCATAACATGGGTCAGGTACACCAAGTTCAGAGAAAAACTTCCACAAGTTTTTCTTTTTGTAAGCAATATTTCACTAGATCCACCTAACTCTCCAATCCTATTCCTTTTCCATCATCCCATTTAATCCACCCACATCTTATAATTGAATAGAAGATTGTGCCTTTTAAAAGGGAATTTATTTTCCAGTGGAAATTAGGTCAAAGGAAAAAAAAAGCTGACAAACATTCCCCTTTGGCCTGAGAAGAGTTGCCTATCAAATACTTTGCATATTGAAATGAACAGTGCTTGATATTCTTTTTATAGGAGCCTTATCTTTTCTTATAATCCAAGTAGAGCATATCATAAGTTTAAAAAAAGCTTAAATTATCTAGCTTTTAAGTACTATAGAAATAATAGAAATATATATGCTTAGATTTTTAGTCATATACATTTATATATCCATATATAGATATGCCTCCATATATATGTGTATATATATAATGAATTCTCTCTATATGATGGTGGATAGAAATACAGCTATTATTTTTAAAAGCAAAGCATTCTTTTAAGTCTACAGAAGTAACATCTAAATATATTTATTGTTGTTTTACAATAGCTTAAAATAGGGGTTGGCTTTTAAAATGAATGGACTCTATGTGATGAATATTTCCAGTTAATTTAATTTCTAAGTACAGTAGAAACTCAGAAATATTATATAAAGATATCTATTGGAAGATATCTGTGTATGTGTGAGTGTGTGTGTGTTTCACTGATGTTATACACACTGATAATTCTGTGGTTTTTTTATTTTATTATATGATTCAGAATTTTTAGAACAGCTAACAGAAAACAAAGTATTTTGACATTGCCAAGAAAAAAATGCAAGGCCCCTTAAGGGATAAATGGTTTCAGGACCCTTAAACCATATATATTTTTTAAAGTATTAATTTTTAATCTTAGAATATTCTAATGTGATTATTTGGAAATGAAACACTTAAAAGACAATTATGAAAATGTATGAAAAGCTTAAACATTTTTTACAGGCATTCTCCTTAAGAAGTCTAAACACAGACTTGGAAAAAGATATTATATTTTAATTTTTCTATCTTAAGTTTTGTTATAATTATGTATATTATTCCTTAACCTATGAGGGGAAAGAGTTATTAAGTTTGGTGGTGACCACACAAAGTCAAGTAAGCAACAAGAAGGGTGTATTCAAACATCCCTCATATCATCAACTGAGAAGCTCTGAGATTAGGAATTGAAGTCCTCAATTTAGAGAGCACTAATCTAGGATCACAGTTTAAATATTACTAAAGTGAGTGATTTGGTCCATGCTGAGCTGAGAAGAGAAGTGGTTTTATGCCCTGAGAAAACAAGTCCTTGTTTTGTCTTTTACTAGCTTTTGCCCTCAATTGCCCTAATTTATGTGTTTACTAAGGCTTCTATGGAAACTTACTGTTTGAGAAACTTATCCTCCAGCTGAGTCAGCCTTTAGATATTTAAACAAAATTTTTTTCTTAGTGAGAAATTTTTATCTATTATGAACAACATTATGTTCAAAATAATTTTTCTGGTTTGAATATGCTTCCCTTTTTTAACCAGTATATATACTATTAAATCTTATTTTAATGAATTATGCTAAATATTTGCTAATTGGCATACTGAGTATGTTATTTGCAGTAATGATGACTTATTAAATCTTCATACTCTCTATAAACTCAATATGTAATCATTTTACATAAACTTGAAGTTCTCTTATGCTGTAACTTCAAAAGAGTTTGAAAGAGACCAGGAAGTTGTTAGTCCAGGTCTTGGCAATGGGTACTGCTACAGTGATCTCAGCGTCCTTCAGCTTCTACTGCCAAAGAATGATGTAATCAATTTGATGCCATCATTTGGCCTTAGGGGCATCCATGATGTATTTTAGGTACAAAGTGGTACCCATGAGTATACTGCTGATAAGCCCAATTTTAAAGTTGGTCTAGATAATAATTGCTGGCATTCCTAGTCCTGCATGATACCAGTCAAGTTTAACTTGTACTACTAATCTATAAATGGGAAATTCAAATCAAGATAACGTTATTCAATTCCAGAATTGTTGTGAGGAATTGGCTTTGCTCTTATTGCAGCAATCACATTTTACCACAATAATCTTTGTTATAGGATGTGAGGTGTTCATTTGCTGATGACTTGTGCCTGTCTCTAAAATGATAGGATGTAATTAAGGAGTCATCAATGTCTTTAGGCATGCCTGCTAGTTTTTAGAGAATGACTTGATTAGTACTTTTGAAGAAAGCATTAAAACGGCAATCATACTATTATACTTCATCCTGGGTATATTATTAATATAAATTCATTCTACAGTCTTACCTTATCCTTGAATCTCTTTTCCCCTTGTCTGTTTTCTTCAAATTGACACAGTTTCCTTAAGGTCTTTTCTGTCTCTGAAAATTCTACACATTTATAACTGATTACAAAGTCCATACTTTAGATAAGTTATTTTGAGGAAAGAAGGCTATTAGAAAATGTGAGCATATTCAGTTTATTTTAAATTTATCAATACGCCTACTGCTAGAGTATCAATGTCAAGAAGATCATGCCCAAGACAATGCATTTTTATATTCACTATCACATACAGACTCATCTCAGTATCAGCTCAATTTGTGAATGTATATTAGTTAAAGCCCTTTGGTCTCAAGTAATAGAAATCTGTTTCCTCTAGTTTAGACCACAGAGGGGTTTATAATTAGGACACAGAAGCATCTCTCAGAATAAGGAGGGAAAGGGCGCACCTAGACCCTGTAAAGCAGTTGAACCAGAGTCAGGAGAGACATCATGCTTGGTGCTTCTCGCTAAGAAGTTCCACCTACAGGTATTAGCTTAAAGAGCATTCCTTCAAAAGAGCTTTCCCTTTTCCAACCGCTTCCACTCCAAAGTGTTTCCTCCTGTTATACTTCCTCTTTTCAAGTGTTTTTGCTTTCCTGATACTTGACCGAATTTTAATTAATTATGGATTTACTATATGGGCGTGTTTATTTATTTTATATCAGTTTATTATATCTGTTTCACTGTGACCTAAAACTCTCAGAAGGCATGAATCATAACTACTAAGTTCATCGTTTCCCAAGCACCTAGCAAATGCCCGTATTAAATATGTTCTTAAATGGCTGTTGAATGAAGGAATAGAGCCATATCATCCCTTTCATTTTTAGTACTCTCTGCACTGTCAATTTCATTCATTTCTGTACCTACAGATCTGCTTCCTTGTTTCTCCATACTTATTGATGTCACTGAGCCTTGGTCACCTACCTATGAATTTTACTGGTAATTCCAACCACCACCCATCAGATCATCATAGTGCATAATAATAGAATGCAAGGATTCAAAATGCTCCATTTGGCTTCATTCAAATCATTAACTAAAAATAAAAAAAGTTTTCAGGGCACAGCAGGAAACAGAGCCCATGATTACGATACAAGCTTTACCCGTTCCCCACTAAAATTACAGTTTTTAATCAGGGAGACCAGGATCAGCCGGTCTCTTCTGAAAATAAAGAACACTGAAGTATATCAAGCAAACATGTTTTAGTTCCTACTGTTTTCAGCACTGATGTTGGGTACTATGAAGGTATAAAAAAAAGTATGATAAAATTCATGCCATAGTGGAACTTAGACTTTAATTCTGAAGTCAAGCTTGACATACGGAAAGATTACAGTCACAAATTACACAAAACAGTACCCTTCTAATATTTAAGAAAGTGTGTTCTTTCTTCTTTTAGAAGACTTTTCCATTTATAGAGATTGAATTCTTGACAAAGTATGAAAGATATTTATGCAAAATTTTACATATGCATATGCCTGTGTATGTATACAAATATAAAATAACTATATGAAAAAATAGAAAAAAATTATATGAAGTATTTAAAATCTCCAAGAGACTATATTATTGATTTTTCCACAATCATTGTGTGTGTTCATATGTGTAACAAAGACATATTACAAGATTAAAAAAAAATAATACAATTCCTATCTACGTGGGCCAAAGAATAATGAAGTGGAAAGGATATGGATGAGTAGGAGCTAGTTTTGTTTTGTTTTGCTTTTTGTTGTATACCGTTTTGTATACAATTGAGTGTGAACTGGCAAAGAGTTGACAGTGAACTGATTTTTCATTAGAAGAGATGCCTGTTACATTGAGTAAGTCTAGAAATAGCATTTGCCATCCTAAACTTATTAGAAACAAAACTTATTTGCTAATAAGACTAATCTATTATTTTTATAGATTATGCAATCATCTAAGGAAACAACTTTGTTGAAAGCAGGTTCTAATGATATTTACTGCAGGAATAAACAGTGATAAGTATAGACCACTAATAAAACAAATGCATTTATTTTGCATTTCTTTGGGGTATTATCACAAGTTATGCATGGTCTTTAAATGCTTCTCCTCAACTAAACTTAGTTAAATGAATTAGTCCTTTTACTCATTTTTTTTAGAGCCAATTAGCATAAGAAAGTTAATCAGCCTTGTTTTAATTTCTGCCTTTTTTCTCCTCGAAGATTTCCCCCACTACTTGTCTCATGGCACAGGTAAGAATCAGGAACTATATTAAAGACACCTCAGTTAGAGAAATTAAAGGAAACTTGACAATTTTGAAAAGAATAGAGGTATTAATAGAAAAGTATGTAGGCATTTTAAGGGTGAGGTAGAGCGAAAATAACTGAAAACTGAAAACTTTGACATCATCACATATTTACTTCAGAGCTTAGTTTTATTTAAGAAATGATAGCCACAAAAGTAAAAAGCAAAGTTAAGAGAAATTTGAAAATATCTTATTGGTATTTTTAAAGAAAAAAGTTATGAAAAATTTAATAAATTGATTTTTACACATTTCTGACTCAGTACATGTTTATTATTTTATTGTTAACATTTATCTTTAATTCTAGGCTGCTGTCTGACCATATTTTCTAAACCAAAACCACATATAAGTGTCTGGAATTATTTTTTAAGTTTAAATTTGTGAGTGTGAAGATATTTACAATATTATAAAATTAAATCACAGTCCATTATGTGTTTAATTATCCCCTTTATGGAAAACAATAAAATTATATAGCACTGAGATTTGCCTAGAAATATATGTATGCTTGTACATATATTTGGGACACTAGGAAATTATAGGAAAGTAGGCAATCATAGAACTTTAGAGTTACAGGGACTCGCAGAAGGGCTTTCATTTATTTTTTCTCTTAAGATGGGAATCTTTTATCATAATAAAAACAGATGACTGAAATATTCTTGGTTAAAAAAAACAAGATAATTTGATGAGAAAAATCACAGCATTAAAAGACATCCAATGATGGAGACAAAATGGTATGGTAGGGAAAATACCAAATTGCCTGAAGTTAGAAAACCTGAATCATTATGCTTGCTTTGCCACAGATTAGCTGTGATAACATGCTCACAAGGTGAACAGGGAGGAAGGAGCTTGATTCTAGTCTTTAACATGGACTTATAACAACCACCCTTTTCATCTTACAATGTTGTTATGAGGATCAAATATGATAATGTATTAAAAGGAATTAGCAAAATATTTATTCTCGAAGTGATAATAAAAATAAAAGCATTCATGTTGTACTGCAGCACCACAGACCTTTTCCAGAAAGAAGGGGTTATTGAATTTAGTGAGGATGAGATAGGGGGCCCTGCTCATTAGAGTCATATGACCCAAACCAAGGTCTCTAACCAAAAAAGGATGAGTGAAGAATCTGGTTAAGACCAGTTACAACCAAGATGGCAATGAAACCAACTTCAACTTGTCCACGTTGCTTATCATACCCTGCTTATGATGTATTAACATGCTAAAAGAAACCCCCACCATCACCATGACAAACTCCAGAAGTTACTTTAGAAGTACAAAAACAGGAGGACCCTCTCCCTGCCAATTCCTGGAACTGTCTGCCCCTTTCCCAGAAATCCCATGAATAATCCACCCCTTCTATAGGATATAATCAAGACACAGTTAGGAATAGAGTTCACCAGCAATGTGCAGGGGCTGCTCTGTCTGTGGAGTAGCCTGCTTGCCACTTGTTTGTTTAGTAAATTGTGTTTTTGTTTCCAACTTAAGACTCATGCTTGAATTCTGCATGAAGCCAACGACTCTCTTGACCTTCAGGCTGGACTATAATTCTGGGGTCCACTTTCTTGTGTCAAAAATACTTGGCATAATGATCTAAAACTATGATTCACCTCTGTGCTCTGAAGCTCACACTGCAGAGACGCTATAGTTGGTAGCAATCAGGTTTGATTTAAGATGTCCTACAAGCATCTTTAGTACTGAACGTAGAAATACTTTGAAGAAGGTACATTTTTTTCTTGATTCCTTTCCAATTTCCATTGTGCTGCTACTTTTCTGTTCAATAAATCAAAATAATTATGAAGTAGTTCAAAATTTCAAAAGCTAGAAATGTGTGAGTACCCCTGAAGTCACCATTGAAATTACACAAATATGAACATTTTCGTACATCTGCTTCAGACTTAGGATTTTTAACGAAATAAAAATACTATAAAGTTGAAGTCCACTGCCTTCTCACAGATTATTAAGCCCTTGAAGTTGGTGTGTATATTTCCATTCTATGATGAGGGTTTTCTTAAAAACCATGTGTCCATGAATAATATATGGCATTCTCTGTGATTTTCAAAAGATTATGTAAAGGTCTATGTGGCAATTATTGTTAGCAACTCAGAGATATTTTTAACTATCTATGCTCTTTCCTGTATCACTGGAGCTTGAGACCCTGAGAAATATATTTCTCAGAATCTTTTCCAGGAATGTTTTGGGTTAGATTCTTTCAAAATAAAGACTTATATGAGATTACATTATAATAAAACTTTTATTCCTTAACCAATTAGAGAGACTCATTTGGAGATATTAGATGTGGAGAACAGTGAATATATATGTAATGTTTGTAAAAGATCTCAGAGTTTCTCAAATTATACATGACTGTCTATCATGTTTGTTTATAAAGTCTAACCTCCAGGGTGTCTACCAAATTGAAAGGATGCTTGTCTGAGGACAAACTATTTTCAATTTCTGAAATTTTCTTTCAACTAAATTTTCTACTAGTTCTGTATGTGTGTGTGTGAATTGATACCCTGATTACGAAATGTGATGTGCTTTCATGCACCAAACTTAATGGGGAGGATCTGTAAAAGGGATGGAAAAGATTTGTTGCGTAACAAGTATTCCCCACCAACAGGTATAGGAAAAGTACCCATCATCACTAATCATCAGGGAAATGCAATGAGATCACTTCACACTTGTTAAGATGTCTATTATTTAAAAAAAAAGAAAAGTAAGTATTAGTGAGGATTTGGAGGAGAGGGAGCCCTTGTGTACTCTTGCTGTGAGTGTAAATTGGTGCAACCACTATGGAAAACAGTATGGAAGTTCCTCGAAAAACTAAAAATAGAACTATCATATAATCCAGCAATCCTACCAATGGGTATATATTCAAATAAATTGAAATCAGGATATCAAAGAGATACCTACATTTGCATGTTCATTGGAGCACTATTTACAATAACCAAGGCATGGAAGCAACCTCAATGTCCATCCACGGAAGAAGGGATAAAGAAAATGTATTATATATATACAATGAAATTTTATTCAGCCTTAAAAAAGAAAGAAATCCTGCCATTTGCAATAATGTGGACGAAACTGGAGGACATTATGCTAAGTGAAACAAGCCAGATACAAAAAGACAAACATGACATAGTACCACTTATATGATAAATCTAAATAGTCAAACTCATAGAAGCAGAGAGCGGAATGGTGGTTGGCGGGGGCTGGGAGAAGGGGAAAGTGGGGAGGAATCAGTCAAAAAGTACAAAGTTTCAGTTGTAGAAGAAAGCAAGTCCTAGAGATCTATACAGCGTAGCGCCTACAGTTAAAAATACTGTGTTATATATTTTAAAACTTGCTAAGAGGGTAGAACTTATATAAGTGTTTTTATCACAAATTAATGATAAATAATGATAAATAAGACAGCAGTAGGTAACTTTTGGAGGTAGTAGATAGGTTTACACAGACTGTGGTGATGATTTCACAGGTGTATACTTATCTCCAAAAACATCAAGTTGCATACATGAATTGCATACAGCTTTTTGTATGTCAAATAATTTTTTTTTCTTTTTTTAAATTTTTTATTTCATGATATTATGGGGGTACAAATATTGTTAAGGTTGCAGATGTTGCCCTTGCAAATAAATTTTAGAAGGAAAGAAGGAAGAAAGAAAGAAGAAAGAGTGCCAAATGTTATTATCAAATTACCAGTGTTTGAATCCTCTTTTGCTCCCACACGTTAATCAACTCACTTGTAAGAATAGGAAGTCCAATGTTTAGAATGCCAAAGTTGTGTGAATATCATCTATTTCTGCTTCGTCTCAAAGGAAGACACTCATCAAATAAGTTTTCTGTTGGTTCTCTTGAGTCTTTTGCCAAATTTAGATGTTGCGATATTTTAGACTGTCTTGATTTCATTCCATTAAGAATATAGATGTAGCCAATTAAAAATATTAATAGTAACTCTGTCAAATAATTCTTCCCACATTTCAAGATGCTTCAAAGTATAATAATCATAAAATTTCAAAATTAAATTTAGTATATTATTTGAGCTTTCACTGTCTGTTTTGTTCAATTTAACTTTGCTTTAGCAGGGTTAAATTTGAATGTTTGTTTGCAAGCACTTTTTAAAAATAATTTCTATTTGCTATAAACTTTAATA
The DNA here is from genome assembly GCA_008750895.1 of Mirza zaza. Taxonomy (NCBI): domain Eukaryota; kingdom Metazoa; phylum Chordata; class Mammalia; order Primates; family Cheirogaleidae; genus Mirza; species Mirza zaza. The sequence continues at coordinate 61,270 of VSMD01113537.1, forward strand.
TTTTGATTAAAGTTTTACAACTGATTTTGAACAAAAAACAAAAATAAAATCATAATAGACTCATGTAGAAAATTTAAAACTTTTGTAGCACACTTAGGTTGACTTTGAAAGTATCACTTTAAAGATTCATGCATTTCTAAAATTTACTTGTTGATGGGCAGAAAAGAAAAAGAATTTATCATGCAAATCTTTTGTTTGTTTTCAACATCAGGCTTTGCAAAACAGCTCTGTGATTAGTTGTTATATGTACACCTAATATATTTATATATTTTGAGAACTTAAAAAAATTATTTCAAAATATTAAGGGGGTGCAAATGTTTTTGATAAATAGATAATTGTATAACATTTAAATCAGGGCTTTTAGCATGCCCATCACGAAAAAGTGTTTATTGTACCCAATAGGTAAGTTTGTATCCCTCACCCCCTCCTACTTTACCCCCTTCTTATTTTCCAGTGTCCCTTACATCTCTTTCTGCCCAAGTGCACCCATCCTTTAGCTTCCACTTATCAGTGAGAACATGCGGTGTTTGTTTTTCCATTCCTGAGACTAGCTTAGGATAATATTCTCCAGTTCTATCCAAGTTGCTGCAAAAGACATTATTTCATTCCTTTTTATGACTGAGCAGTACTCCATGGTGTGTGTGTGGGCATGTGTGTGTGTGTATTTCTTTACCCACACATGAGTTGATGGGCATCAGGTTGGTTCCACAATTTTGCAATTGTGAATTATGCCGTGATAAACATTCTGCTGCATGTGGTTTTGGGTTTTGTTGTTGTTGTTTTAAGTAAAATTACCTCTTTTCCTTTGGGTAGATACCCAGTGGTTGATTGCTAGATTTGGATGGGAGGTCAACATGTATTTCTTTGAAGATCTCCATACTGATTTTTGTTGAGATTGTACTAATTTGCAGTCTCACCAACAGTGTACAAGTGTTTCTATCTGCATTCTTGCCAGCATCTACTATTTTTTTTTACTTTTTTTAACAATGGCCCTTCCAGTAAAGCTATGGTAGTATCTCATTGTGGTTTTAATTTGCATTTCCCTGATGATTACTGATGAGCATTTTTTCATATGTCTGGCCATTTGTCTATCTTCTTTTGAAAAACTTTTGGTGATATATTTTGTCCAGCTTTTGATGGAATCATTTGCTTTTTTCTTGCTGATTTCGTTGAGTTATTTGTAGATTCTGGATATTAGCTCTTTGTCAGATGGATACTTTGTGAATATTTGATCTCATTCTGTAAGTTGTCTGTTTACTCTGTTGATTATTTCCTTTGCTGTGCAGAAGCTTTTTAATTTAATTAAGTCCAAATTATTTATTTTTGTTATTACTATAGTTGCCTTTGGGGTATTAGACATAAATTCTTTAGCTATCCTGATGTCTAGAGAGTTTTAGCTATGTTTTCTTTTAGAATTTTTATGGTTGTATGCCTTACTTTTAAGTCTTTTAACTTTATTTCTATTCATAGAATATTGCATTTTGTTTTAACATAATTATGAATGATATACAGACCACAAAGTATATTTCTGCTCCCTGGGCTTCTTTTTTTTACCTAGAATATTATTTTGACTACAGAGTTATGCCACCACAAAATTAGTATTCATATTATTACTGAAAAAAATCAATATTGAACCATTAACTAAATTTATAATAGCTTTCATGATGTCAGCTATTTTACTTGATGTATTTAACTTAGCAATTACTGAAACATTCTTGGAATTAACTGGTGAACATTTGATGACTAATATACAAATTATGATATTGCCCTGTTTGTGAAGCTGTTTGTCTGCTAATTAGGTAACATGTTAATGGTTATTGCTGCACTTTATATATATATATATATATATATATATATATATGTATATATATATATATACACACACATAAAAAAATTCTAATCAAGAATTAGCAAAATTAATTTAGAAGGTCATTCATTTGATATAAATGAAAAATAGTGCTTCAAGAGTAGCATATAAATGTACCCTTTGCAGCTGCATATCTAATATTTTCATCTTGCAGTATAGTATTCTTAAAATAACTCCTAATTTTTGAAGTAGATAATGATTCTTGGTCAACAAATTAGTGTCTTCTAGGTTTCACAAGGTCAGTAATAATATGCTACCCACACAGGATGGTAACTGTTGACCAGCCTTTGTACAAGACATTCATGTATCATCTATTTTCTTGAAAACAGAATTTCAGCACTTAATTTCTTGCCAGATATGCATATCTATTTTTAAATTTATTGCTGTCAAAAGGGTTAATTGCAAAACAAAAAGTGTTCCTGAGAAAGATTTATAGATTTATACTGTACCAAAATATAAAACCCATTTTAAAAAGAAATTTTTGAATACACTATAAATTATGTATGGTAGGACTGTTCAACCTCTATTTCCTATATAATACTTCATATATATCTAATCTATAATTTCTGATGGTTTCCACTGACCCCAATAATTGGGGTTTGGTGGCTTCATGTATCTGTCAGACAATAACAAGGGCAGTGGCTTAACTGAAAGAAATCCCTACGTGCCAGTAACAACTACAAGATTGAATACTTCTCTAATACCGCCCAAGAACAGAAAGAGTTAGTTGTCTTCTGTTACTTATATCCAAGAGCAGTTAATTTTATTAGCACCCACCTTGCATGCTGCCCTTGAAAGAAAGGTGCTGGTTATACTATTTATGTTTTAACTGGTCTGGAAAGGATCAATAAAAAAGATGGGTTCTTACTAATGATCTTTCAGATTTAACCAAGTGTCACACCAAAGGTTTTGTCCACTTCCTGTTGAGTTGTTGTCTTATAGTTGTCCACTATAGTTGAGACCATAGCAGAAATTACAAACACAAATTAAAGGCCTATTAAACCCGCTCCAGTGTATTTTAATGAACAAAAAATACTGATACCTTATTTAAAAATAAAAACAAATGTTGGAAAGTCTCTAAACTGAACAGATTACACGGAAGGACTTCAGGCATAAATCGTGAGGGGTAGTCACCATGAGAAGAATACTGCAACTCAGTGAGTGCTGGTCTTGTTGAGTCATGCCCAGGGCATAAATGCTGGTAGGAGAATTTGGCTTATTATTGAGCAAGGGATTTGGGGCACATGGAAGAGAACATGGAGAGGGGCACCAGTGAAGTAGAGGTCATCAATGTTCCCAGGGAAGATATCCTTCATCCAGTTCCTCTGAATTCATATGCGGTCCCCTCCAAGAAATACACATTAGCTCAGGATGTAATGTCAGATTTGATTCAGATTTCTCACCCTTGCTGAGGTAAAAATGACCATCCTCTCTATTTCCCTGGAAGTGCTTTTCGGGTTGGGAACCATCTCGAGTAACATCCTCAGAACACAAAGCATCTTAATACATATCATCTCCTTTTCCTGGAAGGCTCCTTACTCTCTACTTCTCAGTAAATATATGGTAGATCCGGGCCATCCTTCTGCCTCTCTCACTTTCTAATAGATGGACTTGGGTGAGTCAAAGGCTGTTTTCAGGTACTCTTTGTGCCGAATAAAAAGATAAAAATCAAACAATTTAATCTCTAAGGAGGTACTCTAACAAAAACACAAAGATGGAGCAACTGGAGCCTCAAAATAAAGTTCAGTTTATAAAAATCTATTTCTGCTTTATGCTATTTCCTTATTTATCTATGAAATTCACAGCTATTGGTTCATCCTGGAAGTGAGCCATCTCTCTTCTGATAATTAATAATTTATGTCTATTCTACTTTATGTCGATCCATTTTTCCTACCTCTTTGTTTATGGTACAACTCAAATAAGACAGTCGACCTTAAAAATATTCTCAGAGTATATAAGAAATATAATTTCTGCTGATGCAAGCAAACATGGTGATCTTTCCATTTGCCAAGTGTACCTTCTGCCTTCTGGCTCAGAATGTCATTTTATTTTAAATAAATGAGTTCTTGTTTGACAAGAGTGAAACAAATGCTCCTCATAAATCAAATCAATGTGGATAAAATCATAGTTAGGCTGATCTGGGGCCAAATCTAAGGTGCCAGAACCACTAGAACTTTCCAATACTCACAGTAAGTCACTTAAAAAAAAAGAGTTCTAGATATAGCAAGAAGTAAAGTAATATAATATTTGAAAAGAACTTCAGAGAAGGATGCAGAGGCTAAACAACCATGGGCAGTCCCATTAGAGCAGTTTGGCAAAGATATGCTAAGAGGATAAAGAATGTATTGAGAATAGGAGGAAACTATAATTGTGTATCTCAACAAAATGCATAACACATCTAAAGTAGAAGTTCCTGCTGATACCAGAGCCCACAATGAGAGGATCAAGCCTACGTATGTCTAAGAAGGACAACAGGCCCACAAATGGGACTTAAGTAGCTACTAGAAAAAGAGCAAGAAAAAGTGGAGCCAAAAGAAAGTAAAGTTTCAAGGAAATGGAAGTGGTAAATAATTTTAAATGTTGTTATGCTATAAAGGAAGATGAGAGTAGGGAAAAAAGTCCATTACATAAAGTGAGCATCAAAGTTGACTTAGTGTCACCCAAATAAAGCACATGTGTTTTTTCTGTTTTATAAATGTGAGGATCCACGCACCAGCAAAGGTATAAGGTGTAACAAGGAATAGTTAGAATGCATCGGTGTTGGTATTCCAAAGCTATCGTTGAATTCTGCCTCTACTTAATAATAGTGCTGTGATTTTGGATAAGCATATCACTTCTCTAGGCCTCCATTTTCTCTCTAATATCTTTAAAATTAAGATAATAGGAATCCTACCTGCTATGCTTACTGTAAATATTAAATTAAGTAATACATGTAATAAGTCAGGCACATCACTGAACAAATAGTAGGAGCTAAATATACTAAAAGCAAATACCAAAAGAATTAAAGATAAAATTAAAAATTGTCAAAAAAGTCAAAATTTCAAATGAATAATCAGACCTAACAAGAAAGCTTCTATAAGTACAGGTATTTCACATCATAGATGGATGGCAAAGGGAAAGAAGGGTAGTTTTATAATTCTATCTCACACAAAATAATTTAGAGTAGTAGAGGGGACTTTAGAGGAATAAGAATTTTTACTCTTCTGCTAGAATTAGAACTTCATTTTCTTTCCCTCCGCACATACACATTCCTACTGTGTGTTCCAAGAAGCAAAAATGCTTTTCTGTATCAGGTGCCAGTTGAGGTACATCAAGGTATGTGTAAACCAAAGGGATTTTTGACCTTCCATTTGGAAATGAAAATCCTAATTTCAAATATTATTACAATCTTTGCTGATTTAATGTTATAAAAATACTGTCACTTTACAAAGGATTTTGAACTGACACATCAAAAAAAATGATTGCCATAGAATAAACAAATAAAAATATACAGTTTAAGGAAGTGCAAATTAAAACCATGAGATCCTACCACACACCTACCAGAATGACTAAACTTTAAAAGGTGAAAATATTCATAACAAATATTGGTGAGAATGTGGAGCAACCAGAACTCTCATGAATTGCTGGTTAGACTATCAATTGGTACAACCACTTTGGAAGTATTTACTCAAACAAACCATATGATCTAGCAATTTCTCTCCTTAGGCAATACCCAATAGAAATTCATACATATGCTTACCAAAAGACCCATGTTATAATGTTTATAGGGTACTATTTGTAACACAGATTGAGTTCCAAATGTTCCAAGATGCTTGGAACAAAAAGCGTTTCAGATTTCTGATTTTTTTTTTATTTTGGAATGTTTGTATTTTATATACTTATTTGTTGAACATCTCGAATCCAAAAAGATATTTCTCCATCGAGCATTTCCTTTGAGCATAATGTCAGCACTCAAAAAGTTTCAGATTTTGCAGCATTTTGGATTTCAGATTTACAGATCTAGAACATTCAAATTGTAGTTTCAATAGTATTAGCCAAATGTCTAACAGTATGAATGGGCTTCATGGACAATGTTGAACAAAAAGAACCAGGCAAAAAAGAGTACATACAACATGATTCTAATTACATAAAGTACAGGAATCATAAAGAATATGTTTTTGAAGTCAACAGTAGAATGGACAATGGGAGGGGAGATTCTGTTGTACTGGTAATAATCTGTTTGTTAATCTAGGGGATGATTGAAGGGATATGATTAGTTGTGATATTTGCATCTCTCTTTACATGTATTATGCTTCATTATAAGTTTTAAAGAATATTGTCAGCAAAGGTATAATTATAATATTAAGGTATACTTTTTGAAAAAATTTTTTAGCAAATTTTAAATAAAGAACTAATTTAATGAAGACAAAAGAGATTAGATTCAAAGCGCAAATTCTTCCCCTATTCTCTGAAATTTATATAATGAAGTACTTAAGGGAAATAGCTAGTAAATACTGAGCAAATCCACTCTTTTGATCATTCTCCACTTTTATTTTCTATTCCCAAGATTTTGAATCAGTATATTTCTCATCCATTGTTTTGACCCCCCCCAAAAAAAGAAGGCAAAGAATTCAATAAATCATTCATATTTTTCAAGCCTATTCTTTCTTGAATGCTAATGTCTTATTACAAAAGCATCTCCCCTTATGAATAATTTTTGATTCTACAAGGCCACTTCTAGGTCAATTAAGCAAGGTGACATTTTACACAAGTATCTGCTAAAACTATCTGTGAATGCTGGACAGAGATGATTACTTTTGCTTTGTAAACTTAATTTTGTTTGTTTCTATAATATTTCATAAGTTGAACATGTATAATTAAAAACATTTTACGTAAACAAAAATAGTCTGTTTAATAAACATATGTTCTCTAGTTAACCAACTGTGTTCTATCTAGTCATGAAAAGAAATAAAACAAAAATCCTCATTCTTCTATTTCACTTTTAAATTATTGGACAGAAGTTAAGCTTACCACCAGTGAAAGTCTTCCAAGTTATGATGCTTTAGTCACCACCTTCAAGGAGGTAACAGACGTTATTCCTGCTTATGGTCTGGCTTAAAGAATGCACTTCTATCCTTTGGTTCTTCATCTGTTCCAGACAATGTGTTTGTGTTACCCTTGGGAGCTGCTAAAACAAAATATCATAAACTGCGTAACTTATAACCAATGGAAATTTCTCGCTGTTCTGGAGTCTGGGAAGTCCAAGATAAAAATGCTGGCAGATTCAGTATCTGGTGAGGGTCCACTTTCCGGTTCATAAATTATGCTTTCTTGCTGTGTCCTCACATGGTGAAAAGGGGTGAAAGAGCTCTTTTGGACCTCTTTCATAAGGACACTAAGCCCATTGATGAAGACTCTGTCCCCACGACATAATCACCTCTCAAGGCCCCCACCTTCAAATACCATCACTTTGGGGGTTAGGATTTTAGCATATGAATTTGGGGGAAATGTAAACATGCAGACCATAGCAATGTTTAAGCTATGACTTGATCAGTGGCTCAAACAATGATCATGAGGACCCAGTTTTACCCTTAGAACCACTCTTCTCCATGTTGGTTTTAATCTCAGATGGATAACCTCTGAGAGATCGAAGACAACTATAGTACTTCCGAATCTTCCAACATTTCAGCTTCAAATTCCGTGGTAAAGGGCAAGAGATTCTTTCCCATAAATTCCAACAAAAGCTTAATGTTTTCTTATTAGTTATGATTGGTCCAAGTACCCAGCCTGAGCCAATCACTGCAGCTAAGAAAAATGCCATATGTTAATAAGCCTAGGCTTGGGTCACTGGATGCCATCTCCCTGCAATGGCAGTAGGACCCTATTCAAATTTTATGGATTAAGTATGGAGGAAGGTATGGATAGATCTTTAAATATATCTTATTTGAAGTTAAATTAATAGATTTTGGTCAGCCAAAGTCCAATAAATATCTTCTATACATTCTTTGAAATAGCACAGATGTGTGTGCCCTTTTTTATGAACACTTTTATTAAATACTTTTTCAAAATGGCATATTGGATTCATTTATTATAATCTAGCTCTCTGAATATAAATATTAGTACTACAACAAAAACACCAATAATACTCATTATTTATCAATCAATTATTATTTTCTAATTAATATTCTAAGTCTTGTACATTCATTGTCTATTTTAATCCCATACATACATAAGGTATAAATATTATCATTGTTATATATAAGAAGACTCTGATTCGGAAACCCAAAAGATCATGCATTGGGTTTCAAAGCTTAGTAGAAGATTTACAGTCTGTGTCCAAGCCTGTTTGATTCTATAATCTGGCTTTTAGCATATGCCATATACAATGCTTCCTAAGTGTTTATATTTGAAGAAAATGACTCTTTAAGAAAATTTAAAAAAAAGAAATTATAATATCAGGATGGTTCCCAGTATAGGATATAATCTGGATTTAAAAACCACATGCAGATTCATTTCTTACTTTTCATAATACTACAAGTTGTTTTTTTTTCCCCACAAAAGGGAAGAGATTTCAGAACATCTTTTGCTGAGAGTGGACAATTTTTAAAAGAAGAACTTCAAAATTCTAACAAAATTTTTAAATCTAGAGGTATGTCCTTTTTAAAACAAAAAGTCAGTATGTAAATTAAATATTTGCTTTTCTGAATTTGAGCATTTCCTTCTCTTAAGCATCCCAGATGCTTCCTCTTGATCACTACTTATTCACAGTCCAATAGTTTCAGTCTTTACAGAAATCAGAAATCCTACTTTACAAAATTACATTTACTAGTACAGAAGAAATAACATTTTGAACAAATTTTTAAGGGGTTGAATTGTGCTAAGGACTTTATGTGGTCTTTGAACACAAGCCTAGCAGCAAAGTCATGCTTAATTATAACTTGTAACTCAAGCTTAATCGTCAGCCTATAGATGACTATAATAACAAAATGATTTAAAAAAAAAAATCTCAGCTTTTAGAACCCTTCACAAAATTTCTAGAGTGAAAATTTCTTCCTTCTCCCAAAATGATCTAGGGAAGATCACATATTCTCCTCTGTGATCTTTAAATTTTTCTAATTTCTCTGGTATTAATATCCACCACAACTGATAGTGGCCTAAGATGATACTCCACCACTCCTGAGAGATCCATTAGGTCCTTATGCAGAGATAACCCTTAGCAGTGTATATCAACCTCTATAGATATTGTTCCTTTGATATAGATACATAGATCTTAACACATAGCTTCATGGAACTAGATGTTGAAAATATTAGGAGAAAGTGTATTCAGAATTTATGGAGCTTGATTATCAGAAACTATTTCATCCAGATTAGCCCAACTAGCCATTTTGAAAATTATAGCTTCCTAGTACCCACCCAAACTTTGTGCCCTAAGCAGACTGTCTAGTCCAAGGGTAGGGAAACTTTTCATGTTGAAAGGCCACATTCATTAAGCTGTAATCAAATAAGGCAGCATCAAGAAACTGCAGTTAGATATACTTAAAAATATACATTATTTTGTAAAAAATCTAACTACTATGTAATTAATAAATTCAAAAAATGAAAACTATTTGTTAATTTTATAGATAACTAAACTTTTAATGACTTTGGTGGCTTTGTTGTGTCTGCTTTTCATTGGAAAATACTTGAATGTTTGGTTGCAGGATAGAGGTCTGCAGTTTCAGTTGATCCTCTTGATGGGTGTCAGTCATTTATGACCTTAAAGACATCTTGATTTGGGTTAGGTAGGAAAATGTAAATTTTCAGCATGCTGCCAAAGGCATGGGTATTCTACATTTTTCTGTATTTCAATTGGATCTTTCTTAGCATCAAACAATGACTTTAAAATGTCATCTACTGAGAGCCCAATCAATTCCATCTGTAGTTCTTTAGGTGCCTTGATGATATCAACTAGGTGATGCTGAAATGCTAATTTGAATATGATTCTCAAAGTCAGTGAACCTTTCATTGTATTCTCCAAATAATAGGTCTTATAACAGTTGCATATTCTTCAAATGATTCACATATATCATCTGGTTCATCAATGACCTTTGCTAACTGGCGAAAATGTTCATATGAAATTCCCTTTTGAAGAGTATTTTGAAAAAAGATAGCTTTTTTTGAAATGCTTGGATTTTTTTTTTGCCACATACCATATATAGACTTAGTTTTACCTTGCAAAGAAATATTCAAATTATTTTGATTTGACATGACATCACACAGAAATGCTGTATTCCTGTAGAAATCATCTTTCAATAATTCACATTGCCAATTCTGCTCTTCATAAAATATAACTATCGGTTCTCACAGAGTTAAAATTTGGGCTAACACTGTCCCTGCAATAGTCAACAAACTTCAGAAGGATAGGGCAAATCCATAACCTCATTGTTCAACTTTAGCGTGTTATGAAACTGACAATACCATGCTGCATTTGCACAAATACAGTTAACAATACTTATAACTTGTTGCAAAGTGCCACTTAAAATACAAGCTTTAGCATGGAGATTTTGTTTATGCAAGAAACAATGAAAAGAAAAGAGAGCATCTGGATCTGTTAATACTTTATTTTAATCTGTGCAATATTTTAATCCTTCATGTTTTCCTGTCACGGAAGGTGCACTGTCTGTACAGGCACTCACTAAATTTACTAAATTCAGTCCAACTTCATGACATTTATCTTGAAAGTTGTTGAAGATATGTATTCCCTGTGTTCTGTTCACAAGAGTTCCCAAAGCGAGTAACTCTTTATACCAAAGAAAATCTTCTGTTATGACCCAAATGAAGTATAAAACCTGTGCCAAGTCAGTAGTATCAGTTGATTCATCCAAAGTGATTGAAACACACATATTTTCTTTTTGAAGTATTGCATAAATTTGTTCTGTTAAGCTGAAGGCTGATTCATGCCGCTGATCAGTTATGGTTCTCCTTGAAAGAAGCAGTTCTTTGTACCGTGAAATGTTATCAGAGTCTAAGCATCCTACAACTTCAACAATGCATTCTTTCACAATTTCTACATCACTCAATGGCTTCCTTTTTTTCCCAACTATATATGCTATTTTATAAGTTGCTTCAGTGGCATTATTTCCAGGTCTTATTGCTGCTTGAAAGAATTGTCTTTGCTTTTGTTTTTCATCTTTTAATTCCTGCAATACAACCTTTCACTCCTCACCCTGTGATTTAAAATATTTATGATCCTTATGAGTCTTACAATCCTGATGAACACTGAATTTCTTTAATGTTGACATCGCAGTAACACAAAACAAGCAAATCATCTTATCTTTTAGCAGAAACAAGATAATATTGCAATTCCTAATCCTCATTAAAACCCATAAACTCTTGACAACCAGCCTCTTATGGTAGTGGCACTGGTCAGGGAAAGGAAATTAGAACTAAATCACGAGCATAGCAGCTGTCAATTTAGCCATTATGGCTTACTAATGTTCTAATTGTGCCAGTCAGTCTGGGAAGATTACTTCATTGAAACTTATTTTATTCTTTGGCACTTTGAATACATTCATTTCCAAAATAAAATAAAAATAAAAAGGTGAACAAAAATGTATTATTAATAAGAATAAAAGGATTTGTTCTGTAAAATTTGAATTCAGTCAAAAGACTGCACCGAAGGACCAAGAAAGCCACATGTGGCTTTAAGGCCACAGGCTCCCCACCACGATCTAGTCTCTTTGCTGCCTCTATACATATTTGCTCATTTTTGGCTTTAGGTCTCATCTTAAACTATTCTTTCTCCTCTGGCTGTCTTTTATTTTTCTTAATTTTTTAATCAAAATCTTACTTATGAAAATCAGGTATCACTTAGATATCCTCAGCTATTAATGAAATAATTTGAACATAATTAGAGCCCAGTAAACCATTGTTGATTAACTATAATAAGAACTACAGAGGTAGTTATAAAAGAAATTATTTGCCCATTATTCCAGGGATTAGTAATCTAAGATTTAGGAGAAGGCAAATAAAATGTGTCAGATAAGAGAATGTATTTTTTTCACTTAATCATTATTTCATGCAAGAAATAATGTTTTTATACTAAGTTCTAAGTACTAAGTACTTTGGTGGGCTTTGGATAAAAAAAGCAAGAAAAAGAAACATGGATTTACCCTCAGGAGAATTCCACAAAATGTCCTGTGGAAAGGCAAACCTTGAGACAAAAAAAATAGCATGATGTTGTAGTACACATAATAAGCCAAGGTAAACTATCTAGAATTATTGGCAAGTAATGGAAGATGTTGCTGATAAACTTACAGAAGAAAGTACATATGGGGCCGGTTTGGAATGATGAAGAAATTCATTCTCATCCAAAGAGCTATAGGAAATAATTAAAAAGTTAAATGAAAGTCATGCTAAGGGCTGGGCGCTCACGGTGGCTCAAGTCTGTAATCTTAGCTCTCTGGGAGGCCGAGGTGGGCGGATTGCTCGAGGTCAGGAGTTTGAAACCAGCCTGAGCAAGAGCGAGACCCCATCTCTACTATAAATAGAAAGAAATTAATTGGCCAACTAATATATATAGAAAAAATTATCCGGGCATGGTGGCGCATGCCTGTAGTCCCAGGTACTCGGGAGGCTGAGGCAGTAGGATTGCTTGAGCCCAGGAGTTTGAGGTTCCTGTGAGCTAGGCTGACACCATGGCACTCAGTCTAGCCTGGGCAATAAAGTGAGACTCTATCTCAAAAAAAAAAGTCATGCTAAAATAACATTTACTTTTTGAATGATTACTTTGGAAACCATATAGAGAATGAACTAGAATGGCTAAGAAAGGGTGCTAGAAAACGAAGACTTGGTGATAGATTGGACATAGGGGTAAGGTAGAGGGGATGTCAAAGGTAAAATAATTGCTTGCCTTTCAGTTGAATTAAAAATGACAATGTTCATTGAGAAAAGAATACTAGAAGAGGAGATATTTTTTGGTTTTGTTGTTTGTTTTCTTTTTATTGTGGTATGGAAAAGGTTGAAATTATTTGTTTTGTTTTGGAAAGGCTGAGTTTGAGCAACTTTTGAGACAGACAAGAGATGATTTTTAATGGACAATCAGGTATATGTCCCCATAGCATAGAAAAGATATGAAATTTGGGAGAGATGGGGCTAGATGGAGTAATAAGTATGAATGCATTCATCTGGGTAGAGCCAAAAGAACTATTTTTCCTTGCACATTTTCAGTTCCGTTAAATTGTCCTATCTTAGAACTTTTTAAATTAGTCACATTTGACACAGAGCAATGCAGAATGATTAAAATATGTAGAAATGACCTGGAAAGGGATAAAGAACCTCTATAAGATTGGGATAATTAAGATTCTGTTACTCAAATGATATTTTTACAGAAGTGCAGTACTTTGGAATTTATTGTATTTGCAAAAATATCATTAAATAATGCTACAAAATGTTAAAGTGTAGCTTTGCTGGACTAAATTTCTGAAATCACTAAAAGCTAGACTGGAAATAGCAGTAGAGATTATATTATAGAGTTTAATAGCAGTGCCTTCCTGATGCAGGTCTGATTTTTTCCTGCTATCTAATTGTTATTCACCCCCTCACAAAGGTTTCTCCTTTACAGAAAAGGAGGGGGTGGATTTCTGCATGCAATGTAGAAAGAAATTTAGAACAACAAAAAGGAGATAACCCAGGACAGCCCTTAGCTTACAGTGGGAAAGCGTGAGCAGCAAGGGCAACAACAACAACAAGAATAGCTCATCATCCTGTTATTAGCTGCAACCCCTGGTGCCTTGGATATGCCCGATTGGAGCCAAGGGACTGGAAGGCCAGCCTGTAAACACGCTATACTTTCATGGAAAACCCAGTACTTTAATGGCTGCGTTTTTACAGTTTATTACTTTGTTGATCTCAAAGGAAAATCTGCAGTGAGAAGTTGGTGTACTTTCTTCCGATGTGGAAAATAGAAACTAGCCGGGGACCCTGGTCACAGAAATAAGGTCCCAAGTTTCCCAATCACCCTGTTTCAGGTTGTAACCATTGGGTTCTCAACCAAGAAAAAAAAAAGCACTATTATATGGTACAATAAAAGTGAAATTTCAAAGATTTATGTTTTTTGTAGTTCTTTTTTAAATCCACCAGAAAAACTCTGACAGAAAATAATCAGTGGGGAAGGGAAAACTGCCAATTTTATTTTTCTGTGTGGGTAGGACATTGATAGAACAGAGACTTATGGATGTGCTGCCTGGATGCAAAATCAAACTGTCAGTGACAGGAGCTTTTCATGACATTGATCTACCCTCCTCATTTAGTGCTGTTTCCTACCTCACAGTGCCCTGGTTTTAAGGGCTTCCTGCTATCCTATGTCTGCCTGGAAAACATCAGAATAACATATTATTCTCCATCCTCTTCTCATGAAACACAAACAAAATTCATCCAGCAAATGAGAAAAAAAAAGTTTAAGTTTAGGCTTGGTTTCTCTTTTGTATTGAAATTTTCTTTCTTAGGGTATTAGACAAATTTCTTCAATTAATGTTAATAACCAATAAAGACTAATGTGTTACTTTTCCCAGAAATATTTGCATCAAAAAAACCTCCAAACCCCAATATTCCATCTCTCTCCCTCCCATCTCTCTCTCACACACAAATACACACACTATGTACTGAGGCTCAGAATCTCAAGAGGATAGTTCAGGGGTCCTCAAACTTTTTAAACAGGAAGCCAGTTCACTGTCCCTCAGACCGTTGGAGGGCTGGACTATAGTTTTAAAAAAAAACTATGAACAAATTCCTTGCATACTGCACATATCTTATTTTGAAGTAAAAAAATAAACAGGCAAAAACACCAGCGTGTGGCCCACGGGTGGTAGTTTGAGGACCCCTGGCCGGTAGTCAGTGCTACAATTGAAAATAGAAACTCGTAGTTGTTCACGGGAAGAGGAAAAGCAACCTATAAAATCACTGAAACCTCGTGCACTTATGTATCTATTTAATTGTCTTCATCCTCAGTTTTTGGAGAACTGGCAGATTGAGGATCATAAATCCAATGGCTTGGCCTCCGAATCCCTTGACCTGCTCACCTCCAAAGGGCTTTTCTTTCATCTGGGTTCAGCCATGCGCCACCATTACTATTTATATTGGGCCTTGTAGGCAGTACAACTGCTTCTGAAATCTCAATTTCAAGGATCTAATGTTTGGAAAACTGTTTCTATCCTTTCAGCTCACGTTTAGTTCAGCAGTTCTTCACCTTCAATAAAGGTCTCTAGTTCGTTGACCCGGCTTCCACGTGTGCTCACCTTCTCTTACAGGTTAGATGCCATTATCATAATCACTCCCTTCAAAATACCTTTAACTCCATTGCTCCCTTCTCTCTCTATCTTATTTGTCTGGCACAACCTAAGCCTGTTGAATATACTAGCTATGTACTCTGCGCTGGCACTCAGGAAACTAAAATGATTAAAATGAAAACACACACACACACACACACACACACTCATCCTTCTCTGGTTTGCTTTACCATTCCCAAAGCAGTCATTTCCTATCTTCTTTTCCACAAAACTCCCTTTATCAGATAACTCCAAAATGCTTGCCTCTTGCTTCATTGAGAAAATAGAAGCAATCAGATAAATGCAAATTTCCTTAGATTCCCACTATCTTCATGTGCCTTTCATTTCTGCCTTCCCTTGCGTTAGACTGAAGTGTCCTCTCAAATAGCCACTTTTCCTCCTTTGTCTCACAGACATTTCCTCCTGTCTCCTCTAGAAATTTCCTTTATCAATTCTTCCTTTTTTATTCTGAATCACAATTTCTTCCTCTCTCTTCTGAATTATTCCCAACTGCACACAACCTATTCTAGTATCTTCCATTTAAAACTTCCTTTGCCATCATATTTCCCTTCAGAAACCATCTTATTTCTGTGCTGAAATGTCAACAAATAAAGGGTTCATATTTCTCTGACCTCATGCTATTGTCATCTTGGAAATATTAGCATTGTTGAGTTTTTCCTACTTCTGAAAAATGTTCCTTCTCATGGTCCGTCTCCTGATTTTCTTTTTGTCTCATCTTTGCTTTCTCTTTCTTCTGTTTCTAACTCCTATGCTTAATGTCTGTCAGAGTTTCCTAAAACTCTGTTCCATGCTCCCATTTTATATTTATTTTTATGTATCTAAATTCTTTCCCTAAGTAATGTCATTCAATTCTATGGCTTCAAACTCTATCTGTATATAGTGATTGCCAAATTGTAGTATTGAGTCATAAATTTTTTCTTGAATTTTATATTTTGATATCTATTTCCTATATCATATTTCCAATTGAATGCTTAGTAAGTGCATCTAACAATATTGCCCAAACAGCAAGCTATTCAAATGTATTAGGGTTGTCCAGAGAAACATAACCAATAGGATACATATAGAAACAGAGAGATATAGAGATATGTATATAAGGAGATTTATTACAGGAATTGGAGCACAGGGTTGTGGAGGCCAAGAAGCCCCATGATACGCCTTGTGCAAGCTGAAGAACAAAGAAAGCTATGGTATAATTCAGTCTAAAATCAAAGGCCTGAAAATGGGGGGGGGGCGGTGGGGTGAGGTTGCACAATGGTCTAAGTCCCAGTCTGGGTCCGAAAGCCCAAGAACCAGGAGTGCCAATGTCTGAGAGCAGGAGGAGATGGATGTCTTAGCTCAAGCATAGAGACATAGAGATCAGATTGGCCCTTATTCCACCTTTCTGTTCTATTCAGGCTCTCAACAGATTTTATTATGCCCATTCACATTGGGGAGACCCATCTGCTTTACTCAGTTCATCAATTCAAATGTTAACCTCTTCTGGAAACTCCCAGAAATAATGTTATACCAGCTACCTGGGCACACACAAATAAATAATGTTATACCAGCTACCTGGGGACACAGAAATAAATAATGTTATGCCAGCTATCTGGGCATTTCTTAACCCAGTCAAGTTGATAGGTAAAATTAACCATCACACCAACCTAACATTATACTCATCTGGACCCTGAATTAGCTTCATATTTTGTTACCCTGACTCTACTCCTATCACACCAGAATTAAATATTCTGCTTTTGACATCAGTTATTACTCAGCTTTTCACTTAATGGAAATAGGAGTTTTAGGATTCCCTATTTCAGTTTATATCATCCACCAATTTGTTAATCAATTTTTCATATTATTTGTTTAAAAGGAAATATTCAACATGATTTTCCATTTTCTGAAAAAAGTATGAGCTCAGGAAAAAAAATCATTTAGTAAAGACATGAAAACAACGGAATTAAGAAAAATAGGTTTTATTCACTGATTCTCTATCAGGATTGACGCCAGTGAAATTTCACTATAAATTTTCTAAACACGTCAAATGTAAGGGCGTTCGTATTTCCTCAGTATCACTGGGTAGAGGGTGAGAAGTATGGGGAAATTTTAGAATCATCGTTATTTGTTAATCCACATTTTATTCTTCCTCTTTCCTATCTGTATCAATTTTGGTCCAACCAAAAGAGAGAAACCACACAACGTTTTAAACAGGCAAAGTTTAATATAAAAAGTATTAAGCTGTGATAAAAGAACAACTATAAGATGTAAAGAGAGCTCTAAAAAAATGCCATAGGGCTAAGAGAAAGTAACCAAGGAAGAACAAATGTGAAAGGTGGACCCACTCCCCAAGGTAGGGGTCCAGACTCTCTGGGGAAGTTTTGCTAACAACCCTCTATATGGCAGAGAACTTCACTGGGTAATCCTGGCCACAGATGGCACAGTCATTTGACAAACAAAGAGATTTTCCGGTCACAGATAATCCAGAGCCTGTGAACAGGCAAAGCATCACGCGGAGAGAGTCAAGAGCACTGCTGTGGGCAGGAGGCTTGGAGCAGCTGCAGTCTGTGTTGGGCCAGAGGGCTACAAGAGGGTTATCAGGAGACCAGGGAAGGTTTATGAAGTCACCAAGAGACTATGCATCCTGTGTGCATGGCCGGAGCAAAGAATCACTGCATATCCTCACATCCACATCACTGACCAGTGGTGCAGTCTCTAAAAACTGCAAGAGAAATCATTTCCTGCAATGCTTCTCCAGTGCCTTATTCTGAGAAAGCTTGCCATTCATTGTACAACGTGCTTAAAGGAGCTTCTTCCATTCCGCATGGGAAACAAGAATTAAAGGGCAATTTTGGAGTATAAAACAATAAATTGTTAACTGATAATCATCTTAATGTAACAATTTATATGTTTTCTGTAGACATTTTATTAGAAAACTTACAAACTCTGAGGATTCATATCGTAAGCTCCCGTATGTCAAATATCATTGTTATTTTATACATTTAAAAAAAAATTCCAGGACAAGAAATTGCATAAAAGAACAGGTTCTGTAACTTGGATTTCAAACCTGGCTATGCCACTTTGTAGTTCTATAATGTTTTCAATGTCAGTTTCCCCCTCTGTAAAACAGTGCCAATCATAGGACCTTTATCCTAAGATTTTTATAGTCATCTCAGCACTTAGTGCAGAGTCTGGCACATATAATTAGCTCAAGAAATGAAATGCTAATGCTGCAATTGTCATGGTGCCCTACAATTTGGGACCTCGCTGAATAACTTCAAAAACGAATCACATAATTTTTGTATTTCATATGTTGTCATCTGTCAAATGAGAATCCTCAACCTTTCATCATAATGAAACACGGAAATTCGTAGGTCTTTTTTGTTCCATTTTTTGTCTTAACTGCAAAATCATTACCATTTGAAGAAACTCCTTTTCCCTTTGATTGTTTCCAGCAAAATTCCATTTCCAACTTTTTCAAACCTCAGAAGTACAATGTAAGTGACAGTCTTACATTCTGTCAGAAATAAAAACCACAATGTGTCTGGAATTATTTGCAAAAGCTATTAATGAGACATGACTGAAGCCCAGTGGCATCTATAAAAATGAATGTATGAGCACTTAGAAGTGCATGCATTTTTAATGCACTGCATGAATAATAACAGCAGGCTATAAATCCTACTGGAAATGGCAAAGCTTTGAATGTAGAAATCTTATCAAATATATTTCCCATTTTAGTGGAAATGAGTAGCTAGATAAATTTTCACAGAGATTGTTGGGCAACTGTGACATGCAGGAGCATGTCCAGAGGAAAGCAAAGGAAGCTAGTAGAGCAGAACAAACTCTAATTCCATTCATTCCCTAGTTTTGTCCAAAAATGACTAAAATAAGAGAAAGGTAAGTAAGTAAATAGATAATCATATGGACATAGAGAAAGACTAATTTTAAAGGCCTCCAATATTAAAAACAATAGTAAATCTTAAAAAGGAAACCATACTTGAATGGAAATTTTATATTATCTCCTTGCAATTTTCATTGCTATCTGGTATTGAGTTCCTAAAGATTGTAATTATTTTAAATAAGCATTGCTGCTCCCTCATGCCATCTTTACCACCACCAGATTGTTCTGTCAAAAGTAGGGAATGACTTTTCATTTGTTGGTTCCTGATTACTTTTATTTTAAAATAAATTTTTATTATAGAATAGTTAGACTTACATAAAATTTACAAAGGTAATATAGAGAGTTCCTATGTACCCTGACCCTGATTGATTGACCCTGGTTGACATTTCCGTAGAGTATTAAGGTGAATATGTCATATTAGTATTGAATAATGTGGTACTCTACTTAGAATGACCTTTAAAGGTAATAACCAACCCAGCCTTTTTGTTTGTTTGTTTCTCTGTGGTTATTTGTTCTTTGTGAAAGGAAGCCATAAAAAAGAGTGAATAGGGCCTTTCCAAGGTCCAGTCAGCTTAATAGTCCTTATTCATGGGACAGGTTATGTGAGTAGGTTGCAGAATAAAACACAACTCCTCTTTCTCATATGTCTTCTAAAGTCTCAATTCACCCCAAGATGCTGTTTCCCTGCCAAGGAAACTGGAAACTGAAGCCTCAATACTAGCATCTATAGTTCCAGCTGTTTTTGATTCCAGAAACAGCTTAAAATAATTTTATATAATTAAATGCAAGTGTTAATTTGGTGTCTGCCCAGTAAACATATTAATTGTTGTTTTTGCTATACACTGCAAATAATTGAAACTTACATTTACCTTATGCTCTAAGGTTGTCAAAGTTAGTCCTCATGATTCATTTCATTTGATTTCAAAATAACCATGAGAGAAAGGTAGGACATGTATTACATATTTTCCCCATGTATCAGTGAGTTACAGCAGATAAAAATTCATGTGATACAACTTAGTGGCAAAAACAGGCTCTAAACCAAATCATTCTTTCTTTTTTCTTTTTTTGCAATTGTTTACAGAATACACAAACATTCATTGAGACAAAGCACTAGAGAAGAACAAGGCAATATGGTCTAGCAAAGTAAGAGGATTATTAAATATTAAACTAAAAGTGTGAAAAAGATTGTGACGAAGAAAAATAGATTATGATAGATATGGGTAACAGATTGCATTAGTTTCCTATTGCTGCTATAACAAAACTAACACAAACTTAATGGCTTAAGGCATACAAATTTATTACTTTACAGTTCTTTAAATCAGAAATTGCATATAGATCTCACTGAGCTAAAATCAAGACTTTGGCAGCACTGCATTTCTTCGGTAGGCTCTATGGGAAAATCCTTTCTTTGCCTTCTCTATCTTCTAGAGACTGCTATATTTCTGATTCACTGCTCTCTTCCCTCTTATAGGCCAGCAATTGTGGATGGAGTTGTTAGCATCATTCTGAGCTCCTCTTCCACTCCCTACTTTTAGGACTCTTATCAATACATTGGGCCCACCTAGAGAGCCCAGGCTGATCTCTTTACGTAAATTCAGCGGATTAGCAACCTCAATTCCATCTGCAACCTTAACTCGCCTTTGCCATTAAAACCTAGCATGTTCACAAGGTTTAGAAATTAGGGAATAGATATTGGGAAGCTATTAGTCTGCATAACACACAAGTAAAAAAAAATTACTTCCTTGAGATGATTATTTAGATAAAAGTTGGGAGTACAATGACATTCCAGATAATAGCCCTGAGCCAAAAAAGACAACAGCACACTTAGAAAAGTGATAGATGGACAACAGAGCTAAAATAGACAGCAAATGGGAAGTGGAGAGAAATGAGGAGTTGCCAGGGACCTGATTTTATAGGGTTTGAAATAATCTCTATTCTTTAATGTCAAGGCGATGGGAAAATTGAAATTAGATTTGGGCATGGAGTGGCATGATTATGTTTTGTTTTGTAACAGGGTCTTGCTCTGTCACCAAGGCTGGAATGCAGTGGCATGCTTATAGCTCACTGTAACCTCCATCTCGTGGGCTCAAGTGATCTTCCCACCTCCGGCTTGCAAGTAGCTGGGACTACTTGCTCACCTCCTACACCTGGCTAACTTTTTAAAGAATTTTTTGTGGAGACAGGGACTCACTATATTGCTCAGGCCAGTCTCAAACTCCTGGCCTTAAGTGATCCTCCTGCCTTAGCCTTCCCAAGTGCTAGGATTACAGCATGAGCCACCATGCCTGGCCCGTTTTTGTTTTGAAAAGATATTTTTGACTTTACTGTGAGGAATGCATTAAAAAAGGTAGAAGAGGATCTCAGGGGGGATATTGCAGTCCTTGAAGCTAGTTAAAAGAGTAGTTTGAATTAGACTGGTGTCATCAGAGATAGAGAGAACTGGGTAGATTTGAGACAGATTTTATAATTATAATCAGCAGGAAATACGGGTTGATTTTCTATAGGTAATTTAATCCAGTGTTCCTAGCACTAGTTCCTGAATTGACTGACGCTCACAAAGGGAAGAAGAGTAAGTATGATAGTGGGAGGATGCTTAATTTAAGAATTTTTGAACAATAAATTTAATACGAGGCCTACTAGTGAAGAAACTGAGATAGTGGTTGAATAACTGACTTGAGAATTCAATATAGCGGCCATGGATAAAATATAAACCTGGGACATTTAGGTTGTAGAATGGTTAAAAAAAAACAAAATCAAAAACTAACCAGACAAACAAATAAACAAAACACCCACCATGTACTACAATGATATAGATCACCTAAAACAGTTGTTAGCCACTGGAGGCATAATTTTTGGTTATCTCAGCTGTGGAAGAGTCTGCTACTGGCATCCAGTGGATAAGGGCCAAGGATAAGGCTGTGGGGCCATGAAACCTTTCTGTAATACACAGAACAGACCTCCACACACACACAGAAGAATTACCTGGTTCATATGTCAATAGGACCAAGGTCGAAAAACTCTGACCTAGAGAAACAGTGAAGTTTCAGAGGAAAGACAATCAAGGACAGAGTCCTGAGGATCTCCACTCTTGAATGGTTTTGTTAAATAAAATATGCAGTAAAGAAGCAGTCAAAGAGATGAAGAATTGAGTAGCATGTAGCAGATCATGGAAAAGAGTACGTATTTTTTAGTGGATCACCACCATCAAAGAGTGCAGAGTCATCACGTATATTGGCCAATGGGAAGGATCCTTTAATTTGTCTATATGGAGATCATCGGTGACCCCCAGGAAAATGCCTTTACTGGAGAGGTAAGGACAGGAACCATATTGATGTTGTGTGGGAGATGAGTCAAATGTCAGGATATGGAAAGAGGGAGTCAGAAAACACTTGGGAATTTTTATTTTGACGAAGAAGAGAGCTGTAAATAGATGGGTAAATGGGCAGAGGGCTCGCTCACTCTCCCTCTCTCTCTCCACCTTAAAGACTAAACAAAGTAACAAATTTAAACATGAATGAAAGGAAGCCAAGAGAAACAGAGATGGATTTATAACAGAGTTAAAGAATTGCTGGTAATGCATGTTTCTTAATAATGAAAGAGGAAATTCATTTATTCATTTCCCTAACCATTCATTTATTCATCCAATATTTATCGAATGCCTACTGAATGCCCTCTTCGAAAGACTCAACTTAAATAAGAGGCACTTTCTCTACCATAATAGGAGAGAAGTAAGAAATTAATGTGGAATTTGGATGAAATATACAATTCACTGGGGTTTAGAAGTCCTTTCATTCCAATCCTGGTGCCTTTTCCTCATCACTATTTACAAAGCTAAAGTATTTCACAATGAGAGCTTGCCAGGGAAACTCTGGGAGATATAGAAGAGACTATTATAGCTTTTGATGCAAATGTGAATTATTTTATTCTAATATTGTATGAAAACAAACATATTATTAAGAGCGTGTAAAGCATTACATTGTGTTCTCTATTACATAATCTATTTAAATACCATACCTGGTAATAGAATTTTTTCCATATTATAATCTAGAAACCTAGGACTATAAAATTAACATTTTGACTGAATAGTACTACAACAGCATTTCAAGTAGACAATCAATATATATCTTTATTAGACATAATTGAAAAATTTTTAGATTTAAAACAAGCTTGCTTTATAATATTCTTCTATTTATATTAAAATTCCTGACAGAAACTATTAAAATAAAACATTTGTATTGCATAATTGATGTTTTACAGATATCCAAGAAAGTGTACAATTAGACCTTTGGGGCTCCATCAGTGATTTACCACCATCTGGAACATATAACTCTACATACCATTACGGTTTGTGTTTCTTTGGCTAAAAAAGCAAGCATAGAAGACCGGGTGCAGTGGCTCACGACTGTAATCCTAGCCACTTTGGGAGGCCGAGGCGGGTGGATCACTCAAGGTCAGGAGTTCAAAACCAGCCTGAGCAAGAGCGAGACCCCGTCTCTACTAAAAATAGAAAGAAATTAATTGACTAACTAAAAATATATGTAGAAAAAAATTAGCTGGGCATGGTGGCGCATGCCTGTAGTCCCAGCTACTCAGGAGCCTGAGGCCGGAGGATTGCTTGAGCCCAGGAGTTTGAGGTTGCTGCGAGCTAGGCTGACGCCATGGCACTCTAGCCCGGGCAACAGAAGTGAGACTGTCAAAAAAAAAAAAAAAAAAAAAAAAAAAGCAAGCATAGCATTTATTTCATATGTTCAGCAGAAGATAAATATTAATATTCTCAGGGCACCTGTGGCTGCGTACATACATGAGACATACAATGTAGGGTAAGAATTGATCCCAATCTCTTATACACATCTGACAAAGGTAAAATGGAGAGAAATCATGGAATTATAAAACTAAATCATAAATCTTAGGAGACCATCAAAGAATATTTTCCTTTTGAAAATGGCCTTTGGCCTCTACTGATTTTGGCATGAAAAATTGCCTTGTATGTATAGTACTCATTTATCAGAGACAAGCTTAAAATATAAAAACTCAATTATTCTCCTGTGATCTCCCTTGCTTAATAGGCCTATATTTCTTATTTATTATATTAATCATTGCCTTAAGATACCTTCTATTCTTTTTATTCAAACTTTTGTGTTAAATAATATTTTAATCATTTATAGCCTCTGATGCCTAGCACAAGGGGATAGAATAATTTATAGTCAGTACAATTTTGTCAGATGAATGCATTCAAGTTTAAAAATGGTTCTGTGTTTTGTATCAAAGTAAAAAAAAATATGTTTTGAGCAAAATAGCAGGTTTTCTATAAAAGGGCTACAAAAAGTTAAAGGAAACTTCTGGCTTGAAAGGATATAGAGCTATAATTCAAAGTTTATCAGGCAGAGGAAAAAACATGAGAGGTTTTATGCAGATTTGTGTCATCAGACTGTAGTACTTTTCTTTATATTTCCGGTTGGCCATAAAGTTCAAAAGAAGCAGGGAAATTGAGGGGAAGCTTGAAACTACAAATATGGTCTTTCCTTTTATTAATTCAAAGCAGGAAGTCTGGGTCTCTTAGTGGAAAAAAAAAATCAAAGGCCATTTCTAAATCACTTTTGAGGACCATATGAAACAAGTCACCCAAATCCCTATAATATACAGGGTTATTATATGAATGAACCAGCTCTAAGACATATTCTTCTCAAATTAGAAGATTTAAAGTAAATTAAGGTTGTCAAAAGTTTAATTTCTCTATAGAAGGAGCCCAGGTCAGGCAATTTATTTGGAAAGCTGGGATAAGGGAGGTTTTACAAAGCTTGTATTATTAATCAAAGCTCTCCAGAGAAACAAGACTAACAGGATGTGTATATATACAGAAAGAGATTTGTTATAAGAACTGGCTCATCTGATTATGGAGGTTGGCAAGTCTAAAATATTCAGGGTGACATGGTAGGCTGGAGACCCAGAGTGCTTGTGTCTCAGTTCGAGTCTAAAGGCTGTTTGCTGTAGAATAAGGAAAATTTTGATGTTGCAGATGAAGTTCAAAGTCTGGTGTAGAATTGTCTCTTGCTTGTGGGAGGCTGGTCTTTTTTTCCCACTCAGGGTTTCAACTGATTCAATGAGGCCTACCCACATTATAGAGGGTAGTCAAGAGTACAATACCATGGACAGGGTGGCTTATGCAACTAACATTTATTTTTCATAGATCTGGAGGCTGGGCAGTCTAAGACTAAGGTGCTGATAGATCCAGTGTCTGAAGAGGACATTCTTCCTGGTTTTCAGATGGTCATCTACTTTTTATGTCCTAAAATGGCAGAGAATAGAGAGAGGAGTCAAACTCTCATATCTTTCTTCATAAGGGCACTAATGCCATTCAAGAGGACCCCATCCTCATGGCTTAATTACCTCTCAAAGGTCCCACCTTTTAATGCCATCGCATTACATTTTGGGTTAGGATTTCACCATACAAACTTAGAGGGGAGATGTGAACATTCAGTCCATAACAGAGAAGAATTTGCTTTATTTGAATTCCACTAATTTAAGAGTTACTCCATCTAGGACACGCTTGAAGCTCTGACTCCAGCAGGGAAGGGGGGAAAAGGCAACATATGTAACCTAAACATGTGTACCCCCATAATATGCTGAAATTAAAAAATAAAAAAAGAGTTACTCCATATAAAAACATCTTCAGAGGAACACTCAGAATAATGTTTGACCAATTATCTGGGCACCCTGTGACCCAGTGAGGGAGAAGAAAGAAGTTTCCCACCAGAAAACATTGATACCTAAGCGTTAATAGAAAAGTAATGGCCTAAAATAAACACAGAATATACCAAGGAAAACCACAAGGCCCTGAGGGCCACCCATAAATTCTTGTAAACTGGTAGAGACTGCTTGTAAATGCTTTTGCTATCCTATAGAACCCTTTAGCTCATTTTACTCCTAAAATCCCCATCAAGAGGAAAATTATAATATCATTAATGCAACATGGGTCACATAAAGACACATGGTAAATATATTGTTTATACTTAATATGTTTAGCCTGAGTACATACAATGATGTTAGGAAAGACTCTACATCATTTACTAAAATGAAATGTAATGGCATGGATTTGAGCCTCTGGAGAGGTCCTATGCCATTTAGGAGTAAACACCCTGTGTAAGTAACCTCTAATAAATCCATTTAACTCGCCAAGGTGGACTTGTCATAGTCATTCTTTCGTCTCTCTGCACCATCTTAGTCCAGAGGGCACTTCTATACCATCCCAGTATTTTCCCAAAACACTCAACCACGTAAACACATAAAATGAACCACCACAAAGCTCTATTTGCATGACAGACATGCAGTTTTACTAAGTTTATAAATTAAATTTTAGTGGTTAGGGATGGGAGGGGATAATGGGAATCATATGTAAGAGAAAACATTCTTCTCCACATTCTCCTTTGTTTTGGCACTGTTGAAACTTTATGTAAAAGGCATAGATTAAGTTGTTAAATATAAACAATGAGATTTCTGTTAGTATGAAGGAGCTTATAAAGCACTAATTCTTTTCATACCTTACATAATCTATTTAAATATCAAGTGATTTAATGACTATACCAAGATCATATTTGAAAACAAAATATTTATTTTAAATGACAAAAGAGGGCTGAGTATCTCACATTTTTTTCACCCAATTAACCATGCCTCTGGAAAATCTGGATGAAACACACAAAGCCATAGTCAAGGCACAACTTGGTTTTAATTTAAAACACGTGTATTGGAAAATAGAGCACTATAGAGTGCTGATTCTCAGCCCTCACTTTATCATATCATGTATCTTCTCCAGACCACAACAGAATAAAATTAGAAATCAATTCCAAGAGAAACACTTAAATCTACAAAGTCATGGAAATTAAGCAATCTGTTGCTGAACTATCCTTGGGTCAATGATGAAATTAAGATGGAAATCAATAGATTCCTTGAACTGAGTGACAAAAGGGACACAAACTATAAAAATCTATGTAGTACAGAAAAAGCAGTCCTGAGAGGAAAGTTCATAACCTTAAATGCCTGCACCAAAAATACAGAAAGATCACAAATTAACAAATTAACTTCACATCTCAAGGAACTAGAAAAGGAAGAGCAAATCAAACCAAATCCAGAAGAAGAAAAGAAATAACAAAACTCAAAGAAGAACTAAATGAAATGAAAATCAATATGACAATGCAAAGACTCGACAAAATAAAAAGTTGGTTTTTTCAGAAAATAAACAAAATCATACATCACTAGCCAGATTAACAGAAATAGAAGAGAAAGGACTCAAATAAGCTCAATCAGAAATGAAAAAGGAGATATTACAACTGATACCACAGAAATACAAAATACTACTTGTGAATACTATGAAAATCTCTATACATACAAACTAGAAAACATAGAGAAAATGCAAAAAATTTCTGGAAACACACACCCTCCCAGGGCTGACTTAAGAAGAAATAGAAAACCTGAACAGACCAATAACAAGCAGCAAAATTAAAGCAGTAATAAAATATCTTCCAAAAAATATCCCCAAACCAGATGAATTGACAGCTGATTTCCACCAGATCTACAAAGAAGAACTGGTACCTATGGTACAGAAACTATTCCATGGCTTCAAGAAAAAAGAAATTCTCCCTAACTCATTCTATGAAGCCAGTATCGCCTTGATGCCAAATCCAGGAAATGACACAACAACAACAAAACTATAGATCAATATCCCTTAGGAACATAGATGCAAATGTCCTTAATAAATTACTAGCAAACTGAATTCAACAGCACATCAAAAAGATTATTCACAATGATTAAATGGGCTTCATCTCTGGGCTGCAAGGATGATTTGACATGCACAAATCAATAAACTTGATTCACCAAATAAATAGAAGCAAAAACAAAGACCATATGATCATTTCAATAGATTCAGAAAAGCATTCAATAAAATTCAACAACGTTTCATGATAAAAAACCCTCAACAAACTAGGTATAGGAGGAACATATCTCAAAATTATAAAAGCAATATATGACAAATCCACAGCTAACATCATATTAAATGGGGAAAAGTTTGAAAACATTTCCCCTAACACCTAGAACAAGACAATTGTGTCCACTATCACCATTTCTATTCAACATAGTACTGGAAGTCCCAGCTCAAGGGTGGGGGGGGCGAGGTGGGGCATGGGCAATATATGTAATCTTAACGTTTGTAACCCCATAATATGCTGGAAAGAAAGAAAGAAAGAAAGAAAGAAAGAAAGAAAGAAAGAAAGAAAGAAAGAAAGAAAGAAAGAAAGAAAGAAAGAAAGAAAGAAAGAAAGAAATAATTAGCCAAAGCACAAAAGTGGAGGTCAAACTATTCCTTTTTACCCATGATATGATTTTATATCTAGAATATCCTAAAGACTCCACCAAAAGACTCCTAGAGTTGATAAATAAAAATCAACAAAGTCTCGGGTTGTAAAATCAATGCACACAGATCAGTAGCATTTCTATATACTCGCCTTATGTTAGAATCACTTGGGGAAATTTAAAAAAATTAGATGCCCAAGCCCATCCCAAAATATTCTTATTTAATTGGTCTGTGGTGAGATTTAGCATCATATTTTCAAAAGCTTCCAAGTTACTTTAATATGCAATCAGGTTTGAGAACAGCTGCCACAAAATACCATCCTCAAAACCCCAAATGTAAAAGTGAAGATTACATTATATTTTGGAACACAAAGTGGATTAAATTCTGACAGTTAAGAAAAATTTCAATAATTCATTTTTACAGTTAGGCATTTGAGAAATGCCGAGGCATAAATTATTATAAATCGTGGAGAAAATTGAAGTCATTTAATCT
>VSMD01113539.1:0-65545 GCA_008750895.1 Mirza zaza
ATAAAATGTGGTATATGTATACCATGGAGTACTATTCAGCTCTAAGAAACAATGGTGATATAGCACATCTAATATTTTCCTGGTTAGAGCTGGAACCCATACTACTAAGTGAAGTATCCCAAGAATGGAAAAACAAGAACCACATATACTCACCAGCAAACTGGTATTAACTGAGCAGCACCTAAGTGGACACATAGGTACTACAATAATAGTGTATTGGGCAGGGGGGGGGATGGGTAGATACATACATAATGAGTGAGAAGTGCACCGTCTGGGGGATGGTCATGCTGGAGACTCATACTTGTGGGGGGAGGGGGGGAAGGGCATTTATTGAAACCTTAAAATCTGTATCCCCATCATATGCCGAAATAAAAAAATAAAATTAAAAAAAAAATAGTGAAGTCCCTCTTGATTCCATGGTTCTTGCAAACCAAAGATAAATTCTAAAGTTGCCAGTCTCCAAGGATCATAAAGTAGGAATTACAAGGCCAAATACTTGTCGGCATTTTGGTTTCGGTTTTAGAAGTTATGTCCCATTTTTGAATTTATGCTATTTTACATATCTTCCTCTAGGCATTAGTCATTGTGTTTATAATTTTAGCAATGCCAATATTTAATTTATGTGTTCGGTGAATGAATAGCATAATTTGGGCACCCACATAGGAAAAAAGTCAAAAGAACTTCAATAGCACTTTAATGGAGTTATATTAATAAGAAAATGGGCACACAGAATGCTCACATGGGAATTTCTCTGTGTGATACTTAATGGAATTTTTAAAACTTCCAACTAGACAATTAACAGAGTAGGTAGTTGTGGGTGGGTGAATACATTACAAAACCAGAATAGAATCATTGTGCAGGAAGGTTGCAGGGGTAATGGTAAAAAAACATTTCACTGAATGTCCTGATTTGACCAAAGAGGAAACAAAGGCCTAGGGCAGTTGAATGGTGAATAGATTTCTTATGTTATTTTTGCCATGCCAAATTTTCTTTGGTTTTATGTTGCTAGCTATCATAACTCCAACTCCATATCTAGAACTTTTAAATGAGGGTGACAAATACTCTGATTTATAAGGTTTTAATAATGCCAGAGGAAAAGACTACATGAGAAAGAAGAAGGCTTGGCCTGATGATGCTTGGACTTTGTGTTCTCCAGGAAATAAAAAAAAAAAAAAATGTCTTTATGGAAATGACACCAATAAAAAGAAACTTCCTCTTCAAAATGAAGAGCAGAAAATTCCTTTTTGGTTTTCTGCTCACATGCTTGTTTTTCCTGCTCTTGGTCTAATTACTAGAGTCAGGCTTGTACAGGAGACTGGGGATATAAAATGCCTACAACAAGTTATACCCACTTGTATAACCCAAGAGAGGATGCTGTGCCTGAGACATGTGGCCAAAGAAACCTTTTAAAACATCCAAGTGAAGGAAGATGAAATGGAAAATTACATGACAGCACATGTGGCCACTCCAATGGAAATGTATGCCATGAGGAAAATGAAATCCACCAATTGCAGTTCTCTGGAAGGACACAATAAGTGGAAAGAAGACTAGATGGATAACCAAAAGATCCAAATTTTTAGGCCCATCTCAACATTTCATTGCATTTGTGAAATTGGATAAGACACTTGGCCTCCCTGAGAGTCAAATAAGGATAATATTCTGGGGTACATAAATGCATTATCATTCTACCAGCTTTTCAGTGGTTTGGAAAACATTGAAGAAAAAGTTAAGTCTCTGATCTGAGGTTTTTCACTTAAACATCATTTGTCCCAGTACCTATGGTGAATCTCAGCAACTTCCCTTCCTTGGTGCTTGCCTATATCCCCACTCTGTTGCCTGTGCATACAACAACAGAACTTGAACTTGAAAAGAATGTTCAAGGACAATTCAACCAGCAGCCTGTAGATGGGGAGTGAGGCCTAGAGAGACATGGAGGAGCTCACCAAATTTTTGAGGAGAAAAGAATCTAAATGGTCATGAAGGCACCTGGAGCATCAGCTACTGAGAGGAGGGAAAACCCAAGTACAGCAACGGCTTTGAATGTAGCCAAGGCCCTCAGGCATTATTTCACAACACATGGCTAAATTTCCAGGAAAAAAGGAGGAAGGGGTCCCATTTCTGAGAACCTTTTTCTCTTGGGGTGCAAAAATACCCTTCTTTAAAATGACAGACAGGCTGAGGAACCTCAGCTATATCCCATCCCCTGAAGTTACTAACCTGGATGTAAAGTCAATGCTAAAAAGTCTTCTCTTACTCCATGTGTCTAATTTTATTTTCTTTCTTTATTTTGTGTGAAATTAATGTTGCTGATTTTGGAGGGGTGGTTTTATTTTGTTTTGTTTTTGTTTTTGTTTTTTGAGGCAGGATTTCCTCTGTCACCTGGGTAGAGTGCGGTGGCATCATCATAGCTCACTGCAAACTCAATCTCCTGGGCTCCAGTGATCCTCCTGGTTCAGCCTCCTAAGTAGCTGGGACTACAGGCATGCACCAACACACGGGGCTAATTTTTCTACTTTTTGAAGAGACAGAGTCTCCCTCTTACTCAGGCTTGTCTAGACCTCCTGTTCTGGAGTAATCCTCCTGGTTTGACCTCCCAAAATGCTAGGATTGTAAGCATGAGCACCACACCCTGCCATGTTGCTGATATTATAAAGCATACCAAAAAATAAAAAAGAAATGGAGAGCTTTTCTAGAATCTGGAGATCAAAAATAAAATGATTATCATCACTTTGTTCAAAGGTCATGAGGATGTTTTACTGAAGGTGATAACAATAAATATTGCTAACTATTAAAAAACCAGCTGATTTTTTAAAAATTATCACAACTTTCTTCAACAAGTAATTTTGGAGCACAAACCCTGTGCCAGAGACTGGGCCACGCATCAGGGCTGTAGATAATAACTAGACATAATCCCTGCCTAGTCTAGAGAGTAAACACTCTATTATGATAAATGTTTCATAATGTGATAAATGCCTTAGTGGATGAACTACAGAACAGGGGTACACAGGGACAGGTAATGTTTATTGAGATTACAAAAAGAGTCAGGGATGTAAAATAAAGAGATGGCAAAGGTCCCTCCAAAAAGCGGGATGGGATTCTTGGAAACCATGTAGGGATCTGTTATGAGAGGCACTATAGGATCGGCATAGGGACCTGGGCTTTGGAATCAGTGTTCAAAGTCTGTCTCTGTCTCTTGCTGACTGTGTCAGATTTCAAAAAGCAGCCCCAATCCTTCCACTCTTCCTTACCATGTGACTTTGCACCTCCTCCCATCAAGAGGTAGAGTCTATTTCTGTATCCCCTTGCATCTAGTCTTTGCCACGTCATTTGCTTTGTGACACAAGCAGAAGCCTGGCAAGCACCTGAGCTGTGGGTCCTTGGATCCCTGAGACCACCGTGTGAACAAGCCCACGCTAGCCTGCTGAAGGATTAGAGATTGTGACACCTGGCAGATGACTCCCCACTTGTGCATGAACCCACCAAAGCTACCCGTAGAATCGCCCAGGCAAGCCCATCCCGACTGCTAACCCACATGCTCCTGAGCTGAGTAAATGATCGCTGTTCGAAGCACTACATTTTGAGATCTGTTTCTTACAGAACAAAAGCTAACTGGCACAGTCAGTGCCTTTGGATAATTTGCTTCGCCTCTTTAAACTTGGGTGTCCTCATCTATAACATGAAAATAACAATAATAATTTACTCATAGGTTGTTGAGAGTATTAACTAAAATAATGCATATAAAGAACTTGGAATAGTGCCTAGCACACAGAAAATATTAGATAAACAGTGGCTAATATTAATAGTATAATTCTGTTCTTACACCCAGAATGTAATTTAGCCAGAGGTCAGGGGTGACCCTATGGGATTCTGTAAGCTCTGCAACTACTAGAACCACACAGTTGCTTGGGACAGGTTTTAAAAGGCAACATTGGGGAATTTTGTTGTTTGTTTGGTGTTTAAGTTTTTCTAGGTGTTTCATACACTGGTTAATAGGTTTTAAAAATTGAAAAATGCTATTTGATGATGTGCTCTGTTTTCATGGGGAACATTATTTTTTAACCATTGCCGCCACACAGCAGTCTTAGCAGTTGAATTTTCTGCTTTCTGTGACTTCGGTGGCATGTACACGTTCCTGACTCATCTCCCCTGGGGAAGCATAGGCAAAATAATATTTAACTAGATCACAGGAAGGATATGTGGGCTTGCTAATGGCCTCTGAAAAAAAAATTAAGTACTAAGTGGTTCAATTCCTTCTACTTCTCTATCTCAAACATCAAGTCTAAGAGAATTAATTTTCTAAAAATTAAAATTCTGCCCTATGGAACACAATTAGGAAAACATGCACACCTTCCCTTTTCAATAGTGTAGATTTAGTTTCTTTTAAGTAACTTCAAGTAATATCTAATAGCTATGAGTGTTTATATTGCTGCTGAAGTCAGAAATTGACATAAATTTAAACTAGCAGCAAACACGATGTAATAGAATTTTTTTTTTCTTTTTTAAATTAGTTATATGCTAATATTTCACAAGTGTCTCTGAACTGAGCTTCTTCTGACCCTCAAAGCTCCCCTCAGTGGCAGAAGTCCTGAGATGCGAAACCTTGCTCAAGGTAACATGTTTATCCTTAACGATAGAACTATCTAGAGTCTTCAGGAATGCATGTACAACTTCTGTTTCCTGGTAGGCAACAGAATTATTCTATCTTCAGTCTGAATGTCATCTGAACCTAAAATATGAATGCAAGAACATGTATAAGGGCTACAAAAACCAAACTGCCAGCCAAAAAGACAATTAATGAGGGAGATTTTCAATGAGAACCTTGTTTGTGCTTGTGAACTAATTTATACCACAGGCTCTAATTATGTGTGCCTGTAAATGAGAGATAAGGCACTTAAGTCACAAGAATATATCTGAATTCCCTAATTGTGTTTTGAATCCTAGCAGGGTGCTCAATTTGAAGGCCATATAAAATACAAGAGCATGATTCTGTAATCAGAATGTCTCTACTTAACAGCTTTGTGTTCTTGGGAAAGTTGTGTCACCTCTCTGAACCACAGGATCCTCATCTGCAAAGTGAAAATCATATTACCTCCTAGACTTTAGTGAAATAAAGCACATAAAAGAGCCTAAAACAGTGATTAGCACATAATCAGCACTCAACACACTCTTGCTGCTTTGGGGTAGTATGTTTGACCCTTGCAAAATGTTTCCTGTGGCTCAAATGGGATGGTTCAGATCACTGTTTATGGACAGCCACACCAGTCACTGTAGTTGAACCCTCATCTAAGACAGGCTGACAGTATTGAGGGCTTTCACGTCAGGTTGTCTGTGACCGAACACTATTGCTATGATTTGAATGTTTGTTCCCTCCAAAACTCACGTTGATATTTAATCCTCAGTGTGGGAATATTGAAGGGTGGGGCCTTTCAGAGGGGATTGGGTCATCAGGGCTCTGTCATCATGAATGGATTCATCCATTCATGGGTTAATGGATTAATGGGTTACCATGGGAATGGCATTAGTGGCTTTACAAGAGGAGAGAGAGACACCTGGTCTAGCATACCAGCCTCCTTGCCATGTGAAACCTGCATTGCCTGGGGACTCTGCAGAGAGTCCCCACCAGCAAGAAGAACCTCACCAGATGTATCCCCCTGACCTTGGACTTTTCAGCCTCCAGAACTATAAGGAAAAAAAAAAGTATTCTTCATAAATTACTCAGTTTCAGGTATTAAGTTATAACAACAGAAAACAGACTAAGACAACTATTATACTATACTCTATTGTGGGGCTGTGTGATGTGGAATCAGAGGGAAGTAAGTCCCAAGAAGAGAGGAATTATGAAATAAAACCAAGCCTGGATTTGAGCACAATTGCCAGGGACTTGTGATCAATTCAAGTGCCTGAACAGACCCGTGAGAATGCAAAATACCAAGTGTCTTCTGTCTAGAGTGATGTATAGAAGTGGTTTCATTGCATAGGTCCACCCCACATCTGATTACCAATGGAAAGGAAGTAAGAGTGACTGATGATTAAAGAAATATTGCAGATGTGGGAATTAGAGTGTGGTGGTGCCTATTGTGGGAACAGTATAAGGTTATGATGAAAACAAATGAAACACAGACTATTCAAATCACTAGTTGTTTCTGTTCCTACCCAGGAGTCCAGACTGTTTTTAGGTGAGAGAATATTGGCTGGAAACTATTGATCAGAAAGATGCTTTTTATAAAAGAGGAAAGACATTAAGGAATTACATTAGACATTCTGGAAAAACTCTAATACTCATATCGATTTTTAGACAATGGAGTCACACTTTAGTTAATGCATGGCAGTTTCACAGTACTGTCATATTATAATTTCTAATGAGTGAAGTTTGTAAATGATCCCTCTTTTCTGAGATACTCGTTTTTTTATTTAGTTAGATACATGTGTGTCAATACTCAAGTATTTCCCAGATGATGAATATAAATGAATAAACATTCTCTCCTTCCCTATAGCACATCATTTTTGCAATTGTAATATTTTTTGTGTAATATAATACTTTGCTCTCATTGATTTTTCACATTGATCCTACTTCCAAAGGTTCACTTTCCAGAAAGGGGAAGCAGCCACATGACCTTCTCACATTATCTCCAGATAACTTTACTAACATTTGGTCTGCTAAAAAAGTGCAGAAGATTTTAGTTTCCTTCTCTTAGAAGCTTGGATGAAAACAACTCTGAATTTCAAGGTTTGTCACTGTCCATTGTCAGTAATTCTTTCTATAAAAATAACTTTAATTTAAAACTAAAACAAATTTTCTTTATTTTTTTTTGTTGTTTTTGCTTTTATAGCCTTAGAAAAACTTCTTGCGCCTTGAGATTCCTCAGTATATCTTCCTGATCATACAATCATTCCTCTTTTAGGCTTATAATTCTTCTGTTGCATGTCATAACAATTAAGAACAATCCTCCCAGTCAGTCATTTAAATCTCCCTCAAAATATGCTGTGACTAGCTGAGCACTCACAATAGCAGTTCCCATGAAGAGTGTGCACACACAGCACATACAGAAATAGCAATGTTGTCTCTGAGTATTTTATGAAGCAAGCTAGATATGTATTATAAGGGGGATAAAAAGGCTTTTCTCCAAAGATTCCCAAAAAGAGTCTAAATTCTCCCCCTCTCAACAGGTACTTAGTTTCATGGTCCTTCTTTCTTTTATTTTCTACACAGCAGGTGCCTGGAAGGCTGAGGAATTAAAGACTGGATGTAGAGAAAAGAATGTTGAAAAAAGACAGGAGTATGTCACTTCATGGAATGACTGGGGTTATAGGGTTGTATGACCTTGAATAGGTTAATTACCTGCTCAGTGTTCTCATTGGTAAAGTAAGGAAAATAGACAGATTTAACTTTCCAAGGTCTCATCCCAGCCAAATAATCTGGGACTCTGTGATGCGGAATCAGTGGGAAGATAGTCCCAGAGGAAAGATGAAACAGAAGAAGAAAACAGGGAGATTATGGAAACAGGAATGGCTTCTTGAGGCTCCTAGGGATTCTTAGGGTAGATGCAAGGGTCTAGGATTTATTTTCAATTTTACAAAACTGCAAATGTAGTGAAAACTGTGCATTTACTTATGGACTGGCTACCCAGTCAGATTCTCTATAATATTTGGTTTCTTCTTTTAGTAGGAGTGAAATCACCTGGAGTAGGAAGACAAGTTAATCTAGAAGCTCTAAGTGGAAGATAACTAGGTAGACAGATAGATAGAAAAGTAGAAAAATAGATACATAACACAGAGATATATAGATCAATCAATTGATCAATAGATAGATAGCCAAAGATTCCTCGAGCAAAGAAATGTGGCTGCTTTGTGTGTCCTTATATTCACTGGTACAAAAAAACAAAAACAAAAAACCTTAAGATGTCCACTCACTTATTCATTTTATAAAATTTTAATGAAACCCCCTACCCTGTATCAGCCTCGATGACCTTTGAATAAATTACAGTCAAAAGCACCACAGTCTCTCACTCTTGGGTCTTCATAAATGCTGTTCTTTATGTCTGGAACACTGTTAATTTCCCCTCAACAACACCCCTCCACCTTCACCTTCGACCCTTTCACCTAGCTAAGCCATGCTTCAGGGCTCAATTGAGGTATTATATCCTCAGAAAAGCCTTTCTGGACCACCCATTAGATGCTTCTGCTTCTCTAGATATAGAGCCAAGATGCTACATAGTATCCGTCACTTCTCACACCATGTTATAGTGAATTATCTTCTTATTTATATTTCCATAGTACTGTGAGTCCTAGGAGAGGTGAGGCATGAGGTCTTTCTGCCATTATCCTTGTATCCCCCAAATTCTAGCACATTGTATAACTGTTAATAATAGTGAGTGTTCTACAAATGTTTGCTAAGTAGTGGAATGAATCAATGAAGAATGAAAAATATAACAAACAATATATTAGGGTAAGTGTTGTGTTAAAATCCTGTCATGTACAATGTGCCAGAGGAATATAGACCAAGATGGAACAAAGAGGTGCTATTTAACCTGGATCTTGATGGATGAATAGAAGTTCAAAGCACGGAAAAGGAGGAACAAGGCCTTTTAGGTATAATATGGTGAGTTCAAGGGGAAAGGTAAATAAAAATTATTTAATTAGGAATGAATACAGAAGCCAGGTAATATAGATCAATTTAAGGAGTTTATAAAATAACAGCACTTATAAAATAAGAGTTTTATAGCCATATTTGTACTCTAGAATGAAACTTCAGTTAGCCATGTGGAGGAGCAGAGAGCCTAGAGGAGGCAGGGAAAATTAGGCATAGACAAGATCTAAGGCAGTGGGAATAAAAAGATTTCCTTAAGATGAATCATCTCCATTGATTTATTTTCAAGTTTACTGATTCTTTCTCCAGGTCAAATTTACTATTGAGGCCCTCTAGTTAATTTTTCATTTTAGCTATTTGACTTTTCAGTTCCAGATTTCAATTTGGCTCTTTTTTAATTTTTTTATTTTTTTTATTATTATTTTTTTTCTGAGCATTATTAATTTTTTTTTATTTCGGCATATTATGGGGGTACATGGCTCTTTTTTATGATTTGTTTTAATTGATATTCTCTATGTGGTGAGACATTGTCACTGTACTTTATTTCTTTGCTTCCCTTTATACTAGCTGATTTGAATTCTCTCTGCTAAATTCAACATCTGGGCCCCTGCAAAGGTGATTTCTAATGTCTGCTTTATTTTTTTGTATTTGTGGGTCACATTTTCCTGTTTCTTTGCATGCCTCATAAATTTTTGTAGAAAGTCAAACATTTTATTATTTTTTCTTTTTCTTTTATTTCATCATATTATGAAAGTACAAATATTGTTAGGGTTACAAATATTGCCCCTGCCCCCTCCCTCCCCCCGATATGTCCAATCCCCTGGTGGTGTGCATCACACATGTTATGGAAGCATACACCCCCTTCCTCCTCCCCACACCTGCCTGCCCACCACCTGTTAAAAAGTTGTTTTTTGTTTTTTGTGTTTTTTTAGCATTTTGGTTACATTGTATATCTTTGCCTCTCCCTAAGAAGGGTTAGAGTTATGCCCTCCCCCTCCAAAATGCTCATCCCATCCCTAAGGTTGGGTCCCCCCCACACACCGAATCTCTGGTGAGCATTGCCACCATTTGAAAACCAAAGTTTAAATCAGTCAGTACCAATTTGATGGCGAGTAGACGTGGAGCCCATTTTCCATGTCTTGTGTCGCCTCACTTTGGATAACGGGCTTAAGCTTAATCCAGGATAGCATAAATGGTGCTAGCTCATTGTCATTTCTTAGGATTGAGTAATATTCCATTGAGAGCATATACCACATTTTAATTATCCACTCATGAATTGATGGGCACTTGGGTTGTTTCCATGACCGTGCAATAGTGAATTGTGCTGCTATAAACATTCGGGTGCAGATGTCTTTATAATAGAATGTCTTATGCTCTTTTGGGTAGATGCCTAACAATGCTATTGCAGGGTCGAATGGTATTTCTAGCTGTTTGAGGTATCTCCAAATTCTTTTCCACAAAGGTTGCACTAATTTGCAGTCCCACCAGCAGTGTAGGAGTGTTCCTGTCTCTCAGCATCCTCGCCAGCATTTGTTGTTTTGGGATTTCTTGATATAGGCCATTCTTACTGGGGTTAGGTGGTATCTCATTGTGGTTTTGATTTGCATTTCTCTAATAATTAGAGAAGTTGAGCATTTCTTTATATGTTTGCATGCCATTATTCTGTCTTCTTTGGAGAAGTTTCTTTTCATTTCCATCGCCCGTTTCTTGATGGGATTGTTTGATTTTTTTCTTGTTAATTTTTTTAAGTTCTAGATAGATTCTTGTTATTAGGCCTTTATCAGAGGTGTAGAGAGCAAATATTTTCTCCCACTCTGTGGGTTGTCTATTTGCTCTACTGATGGTTTCCTTGGCTGTGCAGAAACTTTTTAATTTGATCAGATCCCATTTGTTTATTTTTGATGCTGCAATGATTGCCTTGGGGGTCTTCCTCAAAAATTCTTTGCCTAGGCCAATGTCTGTTAGAGTTTTCCCAATATCTTCTTCTAGGATTCTTAAAGTTTCGTGTCTTAGGTTTAAGTCAAACATTTTAAATAATATATTGTAGCAACTTCTCATACTGATCCTCTCCTTTAGGGCTTGTTGCTGTCATCTGTTTATTTGCTTGCCTATTTGTTTAATGACTTATCTAGTTTAGGTCAGTGAAGTCTATTTCCCCCACATATAAGCCTTTATTGCACTGTTCAGTTTTTTTCTTCTCATTTTTATCTTTAAGCCTGATTTCTTAGAGGTCATCCTGAGTCAATACCATTTAGTGGTTAACCACTCATTGTTAAGTGATTTTGCTTATGTTACCTAAACCATTAAGAGTTTAACCTTTTACCTTTAGATCTGTGTGTGGCTTGGAGATTGCTTTCACTGTTCGGGGAGTATGAGTTTTGCTTGGCATTCAGTCAGAGACTTGAAGCTCAGATGTTCCCTTGCTGGACACTCTTTGGGCATGTACACAGATGGGTGTGCATCTCCCTAAAATCTCTTTGACTGTTTCTTTCTTTGATCTTTCCATGAAGCTTCTGGCTGGTCTGCCTCTGTGTATATCACACCCATCTGTTAGCCTCTACTAATTGCTAGTTGACTGCTATGTTGTTCGCTATAACACCTTGGAAATATAAATTGCTCAACAGTCTGGTTCAAATAAACCAGAGGCTCCTTGGCAACAGATAGTGTTTTATCGTTTTTTGAGGTTTGCTCTATCCCACCCCTGGACAGAATCTCTGCAATATGGAGCAGAAGCTTAGAGTGAGGAAAAGGGCTAGCTACCACACCTATATCCTCCCTAATGAGCAGGCACCGTGCAAGAATGCAAGAATTTCTCCCACTGCCCAGGAACCACCACTGTCTCATGCAATTCTTCTGCAATCCAGAGCCAGGGAGGATTGGATCTGCCAATGTTCACCTATATACCACCCGCTAAATATACCTGGAATAGCTTTTCCACATCAGGAATTTGAGGGATATGGGATCTTCCACTCAGATGCAGAAATGCAAAAGCCATCAAGAAAAACTATTGAATAAATTTTGCTACATCAAATGTTAGGATTTCTGTTCAATGAAGAATACCATCAACAAAGATACCATTCTCTAGCTATTACATAAGTTAGGAAGTCAGAAAGTAACAATTGTTAGTGAAGAGTAGGGTAACAGAAAAATAAATGATGTAACCATTCTGGAGAGGAATCTGATGGTCTTTAATCAAGTTTAAATATTCATGTAACAATGATTTGATAATCCACTTCCTAATAAATGCAGGAAAATATTTAGGCCAGAAATTGTTGTGTTACAGGGAGTTGAAATCAATTCCTGGGGCAGAGATCCTTAATGTACACCAGGTAGTCCTTATAATCTTCCCCCATGTTTCCCAATCTCTGTCTGCAAGTTCTGGCCAATGCATTATGAGTGGAAGTTACTTTTATCACTTCTAGACTGAGGCAGCTAAGAGCCCCTCAGTGATTAGTTACTGTGAGGACCACATCTTTAGATGGAAGAGCTACAAAGTGGAGAGTTCTTGGGTCTCCAAATCAATGCTTGGAGAATGCTTTTATCAATTTTCATTGAACTTGAATGAAAAAGAAGTAAAAGTCTTTTTGTGTTAATCCACAATAATTTAAGGGTTTATTAATTTGGGTGTTTGTTTATTATAATAGCATAACCCAGCCTCTGACAGGGCAGTAGCATCACAAAAAAGGGGGCTACAGTACAGTAAGTGTAAGTGGGTTCAGTAATAGAATACTATACACCAAGTAGAATTAGTTAACTAGATGGCAACATGAATAGATATTAAGAATATAGGCTAGTGTCCTTTGCAACCTCAGTCATGCAACACAGAGTAACATGGATTAGAAGAACTATGGATATCCAGGAACACATCACACAAAGTTAGGGATGATGTTTTTCCCAGGGAAGGACTAAGAAAGCTCTTTGGCCTCAGTCCTACTCATTCCTTCTCTATTCCTAGTTTACTGAGAGTATTTTTAATCATAAATGGATATTAGATTTTGTCAAATCTTCTGCATATATTGATATGATCATGCTTTTTTTTTCCTTTAGCCTATTGATATAGCACATTACATGAATTGATTTTCAAATGTTAAAACAGCCTTGCATACCTGGAAAAAAATCTACTTGGTTGTAGTATATATAATTCTTTTTATACATTCATTGTCAGATTCTTTTTGCTAATATTTTGTTGAGGATTTTTGCTTCTATATCTATTGAAAATATTTGACTAGAAGTTTACTTTGGCTAGAAGTTTTCTTTTCAAGTAATATTCTTGTCTGATTTTGGTATTAGGGCAAAGCCAGCATCTTAACATGAATAAGGAAGTGTTCCCTCTGCTTCTGCTTTCTTTAACAGATTGTACAAAATTGGCATCATTCTTCCTTAAATGTTTGATAGAATTAACCAGTGAAACCACTGGACCTGGTACTTTCCATTCTAGAAGTTTATCAAACAAACACTAAATTTATTTAATACATGTAGGCCTATTCAGAGCATCTTTTTCTCCTATGTGAGATTTGGTAGTTTGTATCTTCAAAGAGTTGGTTCATTTCTCCTAAGTAAACTATCGAATTTCTAGGAATAAAATTGTTCATTATGTACCTTTATTATCCTTTTAATGGCCATGGGATCAGTTGTGATGACTCCTCACTCATTTCTGATATTAGTATTTATTTCTCAGTTAGCCTGGCTAGAAGTCTGTCAATACTAGCTTTTGTTTTTGGTGATTTTTCTCTATTGTTTTATCAATGTTATTACTTTGTGCTCTAATTTTTATTATTTCTTTTTTATGCTTGCTTTAGGCTTAAATTGCTCTTCCTAGATTATTAATTTTATATTTTTCTTCTATGCAAATATATGCATTAAATGCTATAAACTTCCCGTTAAGCACAGCTTTTACTGCATCCCACAAATTTTGTCTGCTTTTTTTTTATTTAGCTCAAAATATTTTTAAATTTCTCTTAAGACTGTTTCTTTCACCCATGTATTACTCAGATATGAGATATTTAATCTCCAAAT
The DNA here is from genome assembly GCA_008750895.1 of Mirza zaza. Lineage (NCBI taxonomy): Eukaryota > Metazoa > Chordata > Mammalia > Primates > Cheirogaleidae > Mirza > Mirza zaza. Next base: position 13,604 of record VSMD01113539.1, read on the forward strand.
ATTTTAGAATTTTCTAGTTATCTTTCTGATATTAATTTCTAACTTAATTCCACTGTAGAATATATGATATCTATTCTTTTAAATTTGTTAATGTGTGTTTTACAATTCAGGTCTATCTTGATGTATGTTCCATATGACCTTGAGAAGAATGCGTATTCTGCTCTTGTTGGATGAAGTATTCTGTAAATGTCAATTCGATCCATTTGATTGATGGTATTGTTCAGTTCAACTATATCCTTATTGATTTTCTGCTTGCTGGATCTATCAATTACTGAATGTAGTAACTTTCTTTATCCTTGAAGATATTTATTATTCTGAAGTCTTCTCTGTCTGAAATTAATATTACTACTCTAACTTTTATTTTATTAGTATTAACATGATATAGCTTTCTCTACCCCCATACTTTTAACCTATCTGTATATTTATGTTTAAAGTGGGTTTTTTGTGGGCAATATATAGTTGGGTCTTGTTTTATTATCCACTCTAGTAGTCTCTGTCTTGTAATTAGTATATTTAGACCATTCACAGTTAAAGTGATTATTGATGCAGTTGAATGATTGAACAATATCTAACATCATTGCAACTGTTTTCTTTTTCCTGCTGGGTTGCTACACTTGTTTTTTGTTGTGGTTTTTTTGTTGGTTTTTTTCTTGTTGTTGCTGTTTGTTTGGTCTTCCACTCTTTCTCTGCCTTCTCTGGTTTTAATTGAGCATTTTGTATGATCTCATTTTCTCACTTCGTTTAGCATATCAATTATACTCCTTTAAAAATAATTTTAGTGGTTGGCCCTAGAGTGTGCAATATGCATTTACAAGGATCTAAGTCCATGTTCAAATAACACTACACTGCTACATGGGTAGTGAAGGTACCTTACAACAGAATATTGCCAACTTTCCCTTTCCATCTTCTATAATGTTGCTCTGATTTTTTTTTTGTTTATACATTTGATGTAATTACCCAGTTCACTGATAGTTACTATTACTACTTTGAACAAAAAGTTATCTATTTATCGATCAAGAATAAAAATAAGTTTTATTTTACCTTCAATTACTTCTTCAATGCTCCTCTATTCATTATGTAGATCCAAGTTTCCGCCCTTGTCATTTTACTTCCTTCTGAAGAAGTTTATTTCCAATTTCATGCAGGGCAAATGCAATGGCAAGAAATGCCCTCAATTTTTGTATGTCTAAGAAATTCTTTATTTCTCCTTCACCTTTGAAGGGCAATTTCACTGAATCAAATTATTCTACATAGATAATATTTTTCTTTCTACAGTTGAAATAGTTCTTACTTTCTCTTCTCATTTGCAAATTTTCTTATAAGAGTTCTATGCAATTCTTATCTGTGCTCCTCTATAGGTAAGTTTTTTTTTTCCTTTATCTTCTTCCAAATATTTCTCTTTTGCCTTGGCTTTCCACAGTTTGAATATGATGTGCCTAGGCATAGAATTTTTGGAATTTATCTTGCTTAGTGTTATTTGTGCCTGCTACAATGTTGGCTTAGTGTTTGTCATTAACTATGAAAAATTTTCAGCCATTATTACTTCAAATATTTTTTTACTCCTTTCTTTTTTTCTTCTGTTATCGATAGTACAATTCCACATGTTATATCTTTTGTAATTTTACCACAGTCTTGGATATTCTGATTTTTCATTTTTTTTTTCTTTTTGTATTTTAGTTTTGAAAGTTTCCTTTGACATATCTCCAAGCTCACTGAATCATTCTTTGGTCTTGTCCAATCTACTGATTAGCCCTCAAAGGTATTTTTCATTTCTCTTCCAGTGTTTTTTATTTCTAGCACTTATTTTAGATTCTTTCTTAGTGTTTCTATCTGCTTATATTAGTCATCTGTTCTTACATGCTGTGCACTTTTTCTACTAGAGCCCTTAGCATATTAATCATAGTTATTTTAAATTCCCTGTCTGATCATCCCAACATCTGTGTCATATCTGAGTCTAGTTCTGATGCTTGCTTTGTCCTTTCACAGTGTTTTTATTGGCTGTTAGAATGCCTTCTAATTTTTTGTTGAAAGCCTTACATGATGTTGGGTAATAGAAACTGAGATACATAGGCTCTTAGTGTGAGGTTTTATATTAATCTGACTAGAAGTTAAACTGTGTTTAATGTTTGCTGTAGCTGTACATGCCAGAATATTCAAATCCTCTGTTTTTGTCTCTGTATCCCCTGGTGCCTGTGGATTTCTCTAAAAATTCATTTTTAAATTGTCTGAGCTTTGAAGCTCTTTCTGCTGTAATCCACTCTATCATATTGGAACCTTGTTGTTTTGGCAGTAAGATGTAAGAGGAGGTGAAGCATTCTATAATCTTATAATTATATCTCAGTCTTTTAATGAGCCTATGTCCCTAAAATGCTTATTTTCCCAAGTATTTCTCAGCTTTTTTCCCCCATCGATGAGATAGGATGGCTATAGGGATCTGGAGTTGTTGATTTCTCTCCCCTCCTGGTCAAATAAGGCTCTGATAAAGTTTTCCTAGAAACATTTGACTCTGTTACAGAGATTGCTCCGGGCTTATGACAAAATGGTTGTTTTTCCCCTCCTCCTGTATAAAGCATGAGAGAATTTTTCTATAATCTTTCCTATGAGAATCCAGTAGTGTTCCTAGAAGTAAAATCCGTGAAAGTACAGGTGCCCATCCTAGGACTGGGCACCTGAGTTTCTCACTTCAAACGGGTTTACTTACTCTCAGCCTCCAGAAATTCATAAAAATTACTTTCAGACAGTATTTCTACCAGTTTATGGCTCCTGTAGCTTCACCTCCAAATAAGCTGATCTTAGCTGTGATTCTCTATATTCACCTGTCTCTCCAGATTTCAGGGTGCTGGTTTCCCCTGTGCCCTATGTTCTCAGACGGGTCTAAGAAAAGTTGCTGATTTTCAGTTTGTTCAGCTTTTTTCTTGTTTTAATTACAGTAGTGATGGCTACCTAGATTTTTACATGTCAAAGCTAAAAGCAGAAATCACATTTCTTTTTTACCTCTCTCATTATATTAATTTTCCATACTTCAGCATCAGGAAAAGTCCACTATAGGTAGGATAACTACATGCAGATTATAATGGGAAAAAAATCAATGATTTCTCTCTTACCCTCTCTCTACTCACTTCCTTATATACTAGAGCTCTGATTTTCATGTCATTAATCCCCAGAAATGAGGTTGGAGAAACAACTGAATTATTCATTTGAGTAGCTAGTGTGACATGTAATTTTCCAAGAGGCTGGAACAATTAACATGAGAGTGTGGATTTCTTCACATTTTCCCCTGAGAGAAATGCTATTATTTGTTTCTTGTTTTTGTGAAGCTAATGGGTGAAAGTGGGTATGGGATTTGCTTTGATTTTCATTTTTCTAACTAAAAGTGACCATTGAGCAAAGTTTAATATTTTCTTTAACATTTTAAGTATTCTGATCTATAAATTGGCTAGTCTTATTCATGTATTTTACTTACTTTTTATGTTTTTTACTATACTTTTGATTTTAAGGTCTTTACAGATTTACATACAGCTATAAGAAGTAATACAGAGATCCAGCGTGCTTCCGTCAATGGTAACATCTTCTTGCAAAACCACAGTACAATATCACAACCAGCATATGGGCCTTGATACAGTCAAGGTACAGAACAGTTCCATCATCGTAAAGATTTTTTCTGTTAATTACAGCCACACCCCCTTCACTCCTGCCCCCACCCCCTCTTTAATCCTGGCAACCCCTTATTGGTCTTCCATTTCTATAATTTTATAATTTCAATAATGTCATATAAATGGAATTGTATAGCATGTACTCTTTTGTAATTGGCTTTTTTCAGTGAACAAAATTATTATCAATAGTTCATTCCTTTTTATTAGTATTGTATACTATAGTATGGATGTTTCAGTTCGTGTCAGCACTGAACTGTCGGAAAACATTTAGGTTGTTTCAGTTTGGGGCTCTGTTACAAATAGAGGTGCTGTGAACATTCATGTATAGGTTTTGTGAGAACATACATCTTCGTTTCTCTGAAATAAATGCCCAGAAGAATAATTGCCTTTCACATTATAGTGGCAAATTTAGTTTTTAAGAAACTCGCTGTTTTCCAAAGTGACTACCATTTTACATTCCCACCAGCAATGTTAACAGTGATCCAGTTTCTCCTCATCCTTCCTAGCATTGGATGTCGTCATTAATTTTCACTAAAACCATTCTGACAGGTGTTACTAATATCTAATGGTAGATTTAATCATCATTCTACTAATGGCCTATGATGTTGAACACCTTTTCATGTGCTTATTTGCCACATATACATCTGCTTCAGTAAAATATCTCTTCATGTCTTTTGCTCATATTCTAATTGACTTGTTTGCTTTTTCTTACTGTTGAGTTTTGAGAGCATTTAATAAGTTCTAATCATTTGTCAGATACATTTCTATAGTTTCTTTTCATCCTGAAAAGGGTCTTTTGCGAAGTAAAATTCTTAATATTGACGAAGCCAAACTTACCAATTTTTCCTTTTATGAATTGTGGTCTTGGTGTCAATATTTTCTAAATGGTGGAATATTTCTTAAAATCCCATTTTAATGTAGCTATAGTGTTTTTATGTGTATTTCCTTGTATTGCATTTTTAATGGTTGCTTTAGGTATTATAATGTATACACATAACTTATCATAGTCTACTGATGTCATTTCACCAGTTTGGATGAAATATAAAACTTTATCTTCCTTTACCTTCCTCCATTCATACTATATTTGTCTTAAATATTTTCTCTACATACACTTAAAACTACACCACACAATGCTGTAATATTTGCTTCCACTGTCAAACATAATTTAGAAAATTCAAGAGGAAAATGAAGACTCTTATGTTTACTCACAGTTTTTCTTACCATGTTTTTCTTCTTTCCTCATGCATAAAGATTCTTTCTCTTATCATTGCCCTTCTGTTAGGAGAACTTCCCTTAGCCATTACATATGATGATCTACTGGTAGTACATTCTCTTAGCTTTCCTTCATCTGAGAATGCCTTAATTTCCCCTTCATTCCTAAAAGATGTTTTTCACTGAGCACAGGATTCTGGACTGATGGTTCTATTCTTTTAACACTTGAAAAATGCACCACTTCCTTCTGGCTTCCATGGTTTCTGATGAGAAATTCTCTGTCACTTGAATTATTTTTGTTTTTTCCTATAGGTAGAGGTGTCATTTTTCTCTGGCTTCTTTTCAGAATGTTTTTTTTTTTTGTCTTTAGCTTTCATAAGTTTAATTATGAGATATCATGACATTGATTTCATTGGATTTATCTTCCTGGAGTTCTCTCAGCTTCTTAAATCTGGAGGTTTCTATCTCCTGCTAAATTTGGTAAGTTTTCAGCCATTGCTTCCTTGAGTACTTCTTTAGCCTCATCCTATTTCTCCCCTCCTTCCAGGATTCTGATGATGTGATTGTTAATCTTCTTTTATAATCCCACATGTCCTTGAAGCTCTGTCCATTTTTTCCATTTTTTTTTTCCTCTATCGTTCAAATTGGATAATTTCTCTTGTTAGAATTTCCGGTTCACTGATTCTTCCTTCTCTTATATTCTCTTTATTATTGAAACGATCCATGGAGCTTTTTATTCCCATTTTTGTATTTTTCAGATCTAAACTATATCGTTCTTCTTTATGTCTTCTATTTGTTTGCTGAGACTTTCTATTTCTATGCTGTAACTTTCTGTTTATTCATTTGTTTTAAGCATGTTTGTAATTGGTGACAGAAGTATTCTTATCACGCTGGTTTAAAACTTCTGTCAGGTAATTCTAACAGCTCTATCAACTCAGTATTGGTATCTGTGGAATGCTACCTTCTAGTATCTTGATATAATGAGTTTTTTTCATTGAAACATGGACATTTTTGCATCATGTCATAAGACTCTGAATCTTATTTAAATGTTCACTTTAGCTGGCTTTCTCTGACACTGGCTTGCAGAGGAAGAGGGCCAGGTACCACCTTGTTACTGCCAGGTAGAGACTGAAGTCTACATCCCCCAGGAGAAGGGGATCTTTATTACTGCTGGATAAGGATAAAAGTCCCACTCCTTACATGGTCTCCACTGATACCATGGGTGGGCCCTATTACCAGCTGGTGAAAATTAAAGTCCTTACTCCCTACATTTTTGAGATACTGCTTTATACCACGGTGAACGTGAAAATCTGGGCTTCCCATTCAGTCTTTACTAGCATAGGTCAGGGCAGAGCAACAGTGTTTGGCTGGAATAGAGCAGTTATTGTCTAAAAGTCTCTGTCTCGTTAGGCTGCCCCCTTTATCAGACCTTTTGTTAGAGAGAGCAGACTATGGTTGGGGCTTTTCTTATCTGCTCCCAGTGTCAAAAAAAAAAAAAAAAAATCCAGGGAACTCACCAATGTGTCATCCCTTGAGTCCTGAAATCCCAAATCAGTCTGCCTTCCTCTCTTCACCTTTCAGAGTCCGGTTATGTTTGTTTTATATATAACATCCAGGGATTTTAGGTGTCCTTAAATAACTAAATAAATAGGAAAAAATGTGTCTACTCCATCTTCTCACAAGAAAAATCTACTCAATTTTATTTTGGTTGTTTATCTGCTTCTTATCAAATTTTCAAATAAGTGTTTTATTGAAATACATCTGCAGAAAAGCTCACAAATTGTTATTGTGTAACTTAATGAGTTATCACTGCCTAAAGTGAAGTGATAGAACTCTACCAGTACCCTAGAAAGCTACAGCACTTCTTCCCGATTATCAACTATCTCTCCTCCCCAAAGATAACCGTTGTCATGACTTCTGACACTAGGGATTCGTGTGTTGCTGTTTTGAACTTTATATAAATTATGTAACACAGTATGTATTCTTCTATGTCTACTTGTTTTACCCTATGTTTGTGAGAGTATCTGAATGACCAGTAACCATATGAGAAGGTGCTAAATTTTATTAGGAATCAGCAAAATGCTAATAAATCCACAGTGATAAAATTAAAAATAATGACTACATAAGTGTTGAAGAAAATAACTGAAACCCTTAATTCATGCTTAAATGTTACCATCAAAATCATATGCAGGAATGTTCATAGTAGCACTATTCATGACAGGCAAAAACCATAAATAATTCGACAGTCCATTAACACATAATGCATAAAGGAAATCATGGCAGATTCGTACAGTAGAAGTCTATATTACAATGAAAGAGAATGCATTCAACAACATGGGTCTTTATCAATTTTATAAAATCTTTGCATATTTTACTTTTAATGTAGTTTTAAAAATCAAATTATGTTTCCTGAGATAAGTTAGAAAGAGGAAATGTGCCATAGTGCAATATGTTTAATACAATTCAAAACACTTAGACACACAAATTAACCCCACATAATTTTCAAATATGCATAACATGTCTAAGATATATATTTTGAAAACTTTATTGTGGGTATCACTGAGAGGAGGGAATTTCAAGTGAGGCTTAGGGTAAATTCGGGACAGTTAATTAAATAAGTTAAAATGCAAAAGGGGATTTGCAAGGACTGATGATGACAGTGTACAATGAGTAACTCAATTCTGGGTCCGTTCTATACCCCCAAAATCATAATGATAAATATAAATAAACAGCCCTCACAACATACCATAGGAAAACATAAGCATGGATGTATATGAATCTTAAGATGCCAAGAATGACCTTCCTTTTCTTCTGAAAAACTGCTACTTAGCTCTCACTGTTAATTTTTCTCTTTGGTGAATTCCCCACTGGGCCTCTCAGTACAATTAGCCCTTTCTTCTCCAGGTTCCCACAGCTCTTTCTTCATACTTGTGGGTATTATTTGTCCCCAATTCTTCCGTTCTCATTAAGCTGAATTTTTCTTCGGGTTGGGGAATATGCATATACCTCTCTATATCCCTGCAACTAATAAAATGCCTGATAAGCAGGTCGCAGCAATTTTTGATAAATGAATCAGTGAATAAAATAAGTACCTTATTCATTTAGACATATATACCTTATTTTGTTAATTATCTCAAATATCTTAAGCTGAGTACTAAGTCCTTTGCCACCATGACCACAGCAGAGGTAGAAACAACAGGACATGGTGACTCACTATGTATATAAGTGGGTTGAGGAAAAGCAAATGGCAAAGTACAGTAAATTTTTATTTAAAACCTAGGTGTTTATCTCGTTTCACACATTAACGGCTCTATTTGCGTTTCAGGGAACTCAGTAATTCTCTGCAATACAAAGTTGCTACCCAGGCTGGGCCATTTGCTTGGAAGACTTTGGCAATTTGGCAGCTTGCATTTCAGGGAGTAAACAGTGGACCAAGATGCAATCAAAACCACCTTCAAGGTCTGTCTGAATAACAACCCCATTGATACTTATCCCCCACTATACTCTGCATCTGATAAGCTATCATTATTAACTATCATTAACATTTGAGGAGACAAAAACCTCTAATTTTTTTGCCAACTCTGCAGGAAAAAAGGCAGATGAAACATAGATGTATTTCCTTTTTTTTTTTCCAGCATATTATGGGGGTACAAATGTTAAGGTTATGTATAATGCCCTTGCCCCTCCCCCCCCCCATCAGAGCTTCAAGTGTGTCCATCCCCCAGTTGGTGCACATCACACTCATTATGTATGTATATACCCATCCCCTCCCCTGCACCTTCCAGACACCTGATAGATGTTATTCCTTTGTGTCCACTTAGGTGTTGATCAGTTAATACCAATATGCTGGAGAGTACATGCGGTGCTTGTTTTTCCATTCTTGGGATACTTCACTTAGTAGAATGGGTTCCAGCTCTATCCAGGAAAATATAAGAGGTGCTATATCACCGTTGTTTCTTATAGCTGAATAGTACTTCATGGTATACATATACCACATTTTATTAATCCACTCATGTATTGATGGGCACTTCGGTTGTTTCCACATCTTTGCAATTGTGCATTGTTTCTTAAGTCCAGGCTTTATGGGTAAGTTTGCCTCAGCTACAGAGGGAAGAAAGTTGGCATTTAAGACTTAAGGCCTGAGTCATCTTTTCCAGGCCAATTGTCAAGTGCGTGACGGATGGCTCGTGGCTGCCAAGTGAGCAATTGAAGGAACAGAGAGGGTTACAGGAGGCAGAAAGACAAAGCAGTCACATAACCCACATTCTGGAAAACATAGTGGAGAGAATTTGTGAGATTCGTCTGCTGTCACCATGGCTCTACAAGCTTTTGGAACATATTTCAAAGTAAGTGCAAAGCTTTATGGATAAAGAGCATCAACTATTATCCATTTCTGCGGGAGTTCCTTTTCTTTGTTTTAAAAGTTAGTCCCACTCCTCACTTCCAGGGACATCATTTATGATACACAGTGATTAAGTTGAATATTTATGATCCTTTAGAGGTTGTAATGTGCAACTTATGTGTATGTTTGAATTTTAGGGCCCCCTATATAGAATGAGTTCCTGCCTCAGAGGGAAACAGAGCTCTCTATATCTGGCTTCCAGGAATGAAGACTCTATGTGTGTCTCCCAAACTCTTTGAATTCTGGCCCTTTTTTTTTTTGCTCTGTGACCCATTTAACCCTCCAACATCCTTATGATGCTTTCTCTTCCTCCCTTTATTACTAGTTCCGACCAATAGCATTCTTCTCAGGTGACTGAGATCCAAGATTCCTCATGGCCCATTTGTAGAAATACTGAAAACTATTATTCAAAGAATTTCTACAGCTCCAACCCTTTTTTCTTTTTTTCAAGCATTTCATATGTGATCGGTAAATATCACTCCTAAAAGAAAGTAACAGTGATTTTCTAAGAACCAAATCTGGTCAATCTTTGCATATGCACACCTCGATGTCTGCACTGACACTATACATTATTGCTAGATTCTTTGCTTCCCCTTATCCTTCCAGAAAAACTGTATTCACCCTCCAAATTCCACTGGAACCTTCCCCAACATCCTTTCCACTTGGTGCACCTTATCCTTCCCCTGCACATGCTCTCAAATCACGCCATGCAGGCCTCTTACACAACAGTGATCACACTGAGTTTTACTGTTTGCTTTTTGCTTATGTGTTGTGGGGAGCCTGAGTTTAGAGTCTGAGGTTGTGGACTGGAATTCCCACTCTGCACTTATCATATCTCCCTAGGGAAGTCATAAAGCGTTACTGGCTTCCAATTACCTCATCTACAAAATGGGTCTAATAGTACTTACTTCGCCAGATTGCTATTTAGGAATAAAAAAGATAATGAGTTTCTAATTGCTCTCTAACAGCTCCTAGCAAAAAAGCAAAAATGACTCTTCATAAATAAATTATGGTGCATCTATATAATGGAATACACACAGTCATTTAAGAAAAGATGATGTATTCTTACATTTATTGACACAGAACTATCTCTATGACATATTATTGAAGGGAAAGGAGGTTAAAAAATGCTTAATGTGCTGAAATCATTTTATGTAAATATAAAGAAATATAAATTTCAAATATATACTTATATGCATGTGCTTCTAGAAGGAGGTTCACCAAAATGCTAATAGTTATTAAAAATAGGTGGTGAAATTTTAGAATATTTTTAAATTTATTCAGTATCCTTTTTAAATACAGCTTGAATAATAATAAAGTTATTATTTTCAAATGAATTTTTGAAATACCATCATAATAAACTTGAAAAATTGGCAAAGAAACTTGTGCAGCCAGTAGTTTGGTCATATATGTCAAAGCTGAATAAAGCGATGACCACTGGAATTGGTGAATGAGCAAATAGACATCTGTTCATATTAATTGACTTTGGGTAAGTACTTAATCTATTTGGGTTTTAATCTTTTTTCCTTCTACAAAACAGTTTTTCATTAGATCTACAAGTTTCTCTATAATACTGGCATTTTTCATTCATCCATTCACTCATTTAACAGATATTCACTGAGCACCTAGTATATATGATCACCTAAGCATCAGGGATATACGGTGAAGAGGAGAGGTGAAGCTCTTGACCTCATGGAGCTCACATACATCCAATAAGGACAGAAAGAGACACCATGTTTTCAGATGGTGGGCACTGAGGTTCAAAACTTAAGAAGAGCTTGCCATGGGGAACAGTGGGGAACCCTTAGATGCAGGGAACTGGAAGCACTAAAGCTTAGGAGGGGGAATAGACCAGGAATTTTTGAGGAGCCATAAGGCCAAGTGGGCTGGATCATATGCGTCTTAAACTATTAGCCTGAACTCATAGAAGGGATATATAAAGTTAAATGCTAATCGCTAGTCAAAAGACCACTATCTATAAAATAGATTTACTTTATATGCATTCCCAAGAAATTTTACATATTCACTGCTTATAAAATCTCTAGACAGGAGCTATTAACTATTTTAAAAATGTAGAATATATCTATTTTAAATATTGTACATGTATTTGGCCATAATGAACAGTAAACCCAACTCAAACCAAGTATATTTGTCCAAAATCATATGGCTGATGATGATGATAATGATATCAGACATTAATCTTCACAGAAACTCTATTAAGTAGGGATTATTACCCCATTGTAGAACTTGAGGAAAATGAGGCTGAGAGAGATGAAATCAACTGTCTGAGATCTTGCTGCCTTTAAGCGAAAGAGCTAGGATATTTGGATTGTAGGTTCATAGCCTTTCCCCTAAATATAGAATAAAGATTCCAGCTTCCCCCTATCTCAAAGAGGTTATAACCACCTAGAAGCAAGCATGCATTTTAGAGAACAGAGACAGATCTTAATCTGGAAGGTAGGCAACTGTATAAATCTTGGGTCTCGTACTCCTACCCTTTTCTGGGAATATCCAGTGGGGATAATCCTAATGCAGTCAAACAGTGCTATGCAATGTGATTGACTATTATTGTTGTTGGTGTTATTATTATTATTATTATTACCATGTTATTGGCACTGAGAAAGAAAAACAAGTTAAGGATACTTAAGCTAGAGCTCATTTGCCCTGAAAATATGGATCTCCACATTAAATTATTAGCTTTGATAATGAGGAAAGACCAATCATGAGCAGCTACGAGCACTGAAGCCTAGCTTTTAACAGTTGCTCAAAGTAGGAGACTTGTTGGTGTTGTTAGCTGTGCGACTGTGAGCAAAGCATTTGGTTTCTCTAGAATAGAAGGCAGGTCCACCAGGCAAGGTAGCTGGAGGGTAACAAGTGACGCTAATGGCTGATGCCTGCTGCCTAGTTTTGTCTTGACTTCTTGGCTATCACCTTCAAAGTGTAGAACTGCTCATTATTTACTTCATTATTTGGGGACTCTCCCTATGTCTTCTATTATGTCTATGGCTCTCAATTTGCATTGCTCCTTCCCTTTGAGGCCTGCTGCCTTTTCAGCAGATCGGGGTTATGTTGTTGTCTAGGTGGCAGCATAACAGAGTGGCCAAAACTTGGCCCAGGAGCAGGTTATATTTGAGTTCAAGTCCTTGTTCCCACACTCACTGTGGAACCTAGGATCATTTTTCTTACCTTGCTAAGATTTTTGTAGGGATTGAACGAAATACCATATACAAAATGTTTATAAATATTAGAAGCCAAATGCATGTTAGCTATTATTATCAGCAATCCTAAGTCCTTCTCATATAGCTCACTATCCACAATGACGCTGATGCATCAGACATGGACAGCCAGCCCTTCCTTGAGACTCTCTCTCCTTTATTCTTGTCATACTCCATCCTTCGGACATTCTGATTATCTCCCTCTTCCTTTTCCTTGCTGTTCTTTTTTGTACCCTTCATAAGTATGGCCTTTATTTAAGGAGTCTTGTTACATCCGAGATTCGCAGGGCCGCAGGACAGAGAGACAGAATCACCGAGGCTGTAATTACCAAAAGGAGTTTTATTGTCTAGCTCGAGCTAGGGTCCGAGCCCCCAGAGTGCCAGCGCAGTGGCCTCTTCCCCGGGCAAGGACCCTCCTTTGTGTGCAAGCTCCCTTTTATAACTTCGTTACCTACATACTGGTCAAGCATCCACCCCCACAGTGATTTTTTAATTTTTTATTACTTCAGCCTGCCCCTGATAGGCCCTAACTTGTTCCGGGTCCTAGCTGAGAGACTCAGGTTTCCGCTCTCTTTGTCTTTCTCCTCTGCATCCCATAATATACTCATGATGCCTTGTGGTAGGCAATTAAGCAGTAAACAGCAGCTGGAAGGTGCCTGTTCCTTATAGCCCAGTATCTTACAGTCTTACTTGTATCTTTTTACTTAATGGCTCTAAAAGCACCCAAAGTCCATAGGATAAAGAGCAGTATCTTTATCGAAACTCAGAGTAGAGAAATGGGAGAAGGACGAAAGCATTACACACTCTTCCGCTCAGCAGTGTTTACTGCGAAAGGCAATTGGATTTGATCAGGAGGAGGGCTTTGCCTACTTTACAAATTAATGAATGAGTAACTGAACCAGGAGTGGGAGCTTCCAGCTCAAGTTTGTGGAGATAAATTTTTGTATACCTCACACTTCTGCTGGCCTGATTATTTACGCAGCAACCAGAGTGAAATGGACCATGAAGGGAATTGACAAAAATCACAAGGTCCTGTTACGGACCTGAGACTGAGAATAATTATTTGCAACCTTTGTTCCCCAGGCTTTACCAGCCTGCAGAAGAAAGGAGGTCATCTTGATAGCCATAGTTAAAATGTCACCACGGCTTCTAATGCAGGATCTCCAGTCTTCTGTGAAGTGTCACTGCTATATTTCTGGGAGTCTGAGGGGGTATCTCACAGATAGATGGCCATGAAAAAGTATACTCTTGCTCAGGGACATCAGTGCTTCGTTGGATATCCTCTGAGGCTCGCTTTGCTTGACTACCATCCACTGAAGCCAATCCCCAGTATATGACACCATCGGTTCTCTCCACTGTCCATTGGGCATTGTCAGCAATATACCAATGTCCTTTCAGTACCAGGTCCAGGGCTGGGTTTTGTGACAACATAGGAGAGCACTCATCATTCCATGACTTGGACTCAGATATGGTCATCTAGGACCAAAACCAGCAATAACTGTGACCCAAGCCTCAAATATAGTGCCTCCCATTTCTGCCAGTAGCCCTCTCCCCACAGACTCAGACAAAGAAGGATTCTGCTCACCTCCACACCTCCTTCCAGAGGTGAGCTGTGAACCTAACATCCCTTTTCCAGACCACTTACCTGCATGCAGATCAAGGAGCCCCACATTCACAGATAGCCAGGACTCTCATTTTAATATCCTCTTTTAAGCCAATAAGGACAAAATCTTCAATATTGAGGTGGCGCTTATTTGATTTCAAATACCGCTATTTCCGAGAAGCTTTCACGGTCTTTCTCTAGTCAGTGTGTGGAGGACACTTGGAGCAACTAATGACTAGACCATCTTAGAGCCTGGGGAGCTACAAGGGCAACCTCTTTTCACCATCTTGTTAATTACTGATTACTTAAGAAAAGATGCCTTAAAAACATGGCTTAATATGGATATCTAAATCAGATAAATGGGTCAAGGAAGATTTCAAGAGTAATAAATGCTCAGAGATGTATTTTGAAGAATAAGAGAAAGTAACTAAATAACACAAGATAGGATGGAAAAGAACTTATTTGTTAAAAACAAAACACATAAAACAAAGCTTGATTTAGTTTGGAAAACCAAGGGTAGTTCCACAATTTCCTAGGAAAGATATCTCTTATTTATCATATTAAGTATTTCTGTTACTGGGACAAGGGTTAGGTGACAAGGAGGGAGGTACTATCTTCTTTAAACGTTCCTTCAGGAGACGACATTTGAACTTATACTATTGGATAATACTATTGCTAATTATAGCTAAGCACATACTAAAATGAAGGGTGACATCTTCCATTTTTTAAAATATAAAATCCAAAAATGAAACATTTCTTGTTGGCCATGGTATGTTTACTCACCAAACCTGGAATTGCCAGTAAATCCTGGGAGTTTTACTTCCCAAGAAAACACTTCTCTGGCCCCATGCTAGTTCAGGCCCCACATTTGTACACACTCGTTAAAGTCCTATACTTGTCCTTATCATAGTTTATTAAAAAGTGTGTGTATGTGGATGTCTGCATGATTTGATTAACCTCTGTCTCTCTCACCAGACTCAAGTTCCAGGAAAACAGACACTCTGTTTTCTCTCTGCTGTATCCTTAGTTTCTAGCATAAGGTCTGCTACAGAATAGAGGCTTGATAAAATGCGTTGATACTGCTGCTCCTGCCATTGTGCGCTCTGCTTGCTACTGTTGTGACTTTGCCTGCTAGAATTTTTTCTCTCTTGAGCAACCAGGAATTGTGTTCTAAGGAGGAAAAAAAGCTTGTGGCCGTTTGGGCTAGCCAACCCGGCGTTGTCAAATGAGAGGCTGAGAGTCACTAGGGAATTCGGAGCATTCTGAGCACCAAATGCTGAGTAAGAGGCTGACACTTAGAACAGGAGCTTTCAATTGATGTCTGGAATGCAAAGAGTAATAAGTTCTTTCCAAAGGACGTGAGCTAAAGTAAGCCTGCAGGACCAGATACATAATTTGCAGGGTCACGTGCAAAAGGAAAATGCAGCCGGTTGTTAAAAACTTTTTAAGAAGTAGTTCAAGACAACAACATCAGAGCATTAAACCAAGTGCAGGGCCCCCAGCAACCGCATGGGTCGCACACCTTTGAAGTTAGTCTTGCAAACATCTATAGTTAATTAAGAAAATCTGACCATATGCTCACTATTTTCTGCTAAAATATTAAGGAAGGAGATTTGCATTAATGGGTAAAAAGAGGCTTTTTAAATATCTAGGTGTATTTCCTTCACCTGCACGCTAAGGTTGTGTCTTCGAAAGCAACTGGGCCCTTCTGTGCCTTTGTCTACCAGGGCTAACTCTCTGTTTCCAAAAGATTTAATAAGGCACACTGGTTTGCCCGTCTGTGAACAGTCTCGAATTCCTTGCTGTACTGCAGCTTCCAATTGTTCTTTAGCTTCTAGGTCCTGGCCTAGAGTTGAGGCTCCAGTGCAAAAAGCAGGGATTTTGAAGCCAAAATGGTTTCAAATCCCAGTTCCACAAATTAGAGTGTAGGGACTTAAAGATCACTTAGCCGTCCTAAAACCCCAGTTTCCTCATCCATAAAATAGAAGCGATAGTACCTAGACGCGTTGAGTGGCTGCGACTATTAAATAAGGCAAAAAGCGTAAAAGGCTCAGCATAATCCATGCAGGACAAATGAGGAACAGGTGTCCAGACATACAGTGCGTTACCTGTCTGCTTTAGATCAAAGCTGAATGTAGGAAGCGCAGGGCCCAGCAGTCAGGGGACCCCCATTCTGACCTCTGATCTCTGTCACTGGGAACCCTATTAATAGCTTAGCTAAGTCACTGTACCTCTCTCAGACTCACTGTTTCTTGGGGTGAGGAATGAGGGAGTTGCTGCAGGTGGTCCTTCCTGGCTGTAGAATTCATGGGTTTTCTATGCATTCGGATTTGGTCTGAATTTTCACCATCCTCCCTGAAGAATGGCCCGCCGGACCCGGTGCCGGTGCGCGCCTAGCCTCCCCCTGCGCTCTCCTGGGTGCTGCCTCCCGCTGCCCTCGCTACTCCTGGCGTTGGCCGCGCAGCCCCGCCCCGAGCTGCCTCTCCGCCTCCCTCCTCCTTGGGCGGGCGAGCCGGAGCCCGCTCGCCCACTGCCGGGTGGCAGTCAGGACTGCGAGGTCGCCGGCGAGGTGGCCGCGGGCGCGGCGGGGCGGAGCAGGGCGCGCTCTCCCCGCAGCCCGCGGAAGTGCCGGGGAGGTGGGCAGGGCCGGGCGGGGTGGCGGCCGGAGGAGGGCACGTCGGCGCCTCCGCGGGGATGGCGATCCCCGGGACCCGGAGCTGAGCGACCCAGCGCGTGCGGGCAGGGCGCGCCGGAGGAAGGCAGCCTTGCTGTTCCTCCGGGAGCCCCACACCGTTCCCGCGCGGCCACGATGATCCCTCCGAGCGGCGCCCGGGAGGACGGCGTGGACGGGCTGCCCAAGGAGCCGGCGAGCGCCGAGCAGCCGCCCTCTCCCGCATCCACCAGCAGCCAGGAATCCAAGGTACCGCGCACACTTGCCCCGAGAGAACACAGACTCACTCTCCCTCTCTCCCCTCTCTGTCCACCTTTGTCTCTCCTGATCTGGCGCTGGCGCCCAGGACTGAGACGTGTCCCTAGTCCGGCCAGGGCTCAAGGACTGTCCCTGCCTGGAGACCTGAACGTCCAGCCAGCAGGACCCGCTGCTAACGATGCTGGACCACGTCCCTGTGGACCCAGCCTGCTCTCCGACACAGACACACACGCAATTCCTGTTGACTCTGGGTTCAGGAATAGGTTTCTTGCGGGGTGGCGGCTTAGTCGTTCTGTGCTTTGAACCTGCTTGTGCCAAAAGCGCGTGTGCGTAGTAGGCGGTTTCTGAAGGGTGAGGGATGGAGACAGCGGAGGGCTAATCCTCCCGAAAAGCTTGGGCACTGGGTCAGCGAAGGGAATCTGTATCCCAAGGGTCCCAGAGACCCTTTGCTTAACAGGGTTCATCCCCTAACTTCGGATACCTCTCGTTAAAATAATAATAATAATAAGCCTAGGCAAAGGGAAATAACTGCATTTGCCTAAAAGTTGATGCTCCTGTGGAAGTTAATATTCTGAAGAACTTACACTTGCTTTTATGAAAGTTACACTAGCACACATACACAAAACCAACCCCTCAGCACTTCTCCTGTCACTCTAACACTTCTTCTGAAACTCTCCTGGGTGCCACGCGCATGTTTGGAAATCTTGGAAGAGGATCAAGTAAAATGTGGCTGGTAGCAGTGCAATACCAAAAGGCAACTCCACTGGCAGTGAAAATCCTAAGATGGAGTTTGGAGTCATATGGATTCTTTTAAGTTCAGGGATCCTGACTCTTTGATTTCCTTGTGAGTTCCCAGGCATTTTTGGAATGCGAGGCAGTCCCTGTGTAGTGAGTAGCCAAGGAAAGGGGGATGCCTGTTTGGAGGGCAGGTCAGATGAGGCAAGGCAAGGTGCAATCCTGGTTCCCTTCACCCACATCCGGGGAAGCCCTTGACAAAATCAGCAGGATCAGAATCACAGCCTAAGCGGCTCTGGGGATTTTGTGTGATGCTGGGGACTGAACATGTCCTGCCTTCCTGAAGTCCACTGTCAATGATGGGAATCTAAGACAGAAAGCTTTGCATTTTATTTTATTTTTTTTTTCTGTTAATTACCAGTCTCCAGACCTGGGGTATATGCACCAAACTTTCTAAAGCTGAGTTGGAAATGAGGGCAAAAGCCCCCACCTTCCAGAATCATTGTGAGGAATACATGAGATGCCCTAATGTCCATCCTGGTACAGGTTAAGGACTCAATGTTTATCATTTTTCTTTCTGAGTTAAGGAGCTGGAATCCATCTCACCTCAGCCAATCCACCCCAAAGCAGTCTCATATCCCATACACGTACATCACATCTCTGCCATCTGCAAGTTTCTGGGTGTCTCATCGTTGTCTGCCATTGACCACACAAAGCGATATGGCTTAGTGGCCATTTCAAAGGCAGCCTAGAATTCTGTAAATGAATGTAGCTAATCTCAAGAGTGAAGCTGGTATTAAACTTTTTGAATTGGGCCTGTTGCTTTGCAGTAGGTGTGTTCTGGAAAGAGCTTAGCATTTGGATAAACAGCAGCATGGTTCAAACACACTGTATGGATTTGCTATTTATAGATGTCCTAATGTAAATTATTTGGCAAAGCGCAACCTCGTATGTAATGCCCGTGATTATCCACCAGTTTATCTGGCTTGTGGTTTCGGATTTATACAAGTCAATTTTTCATAAAGTGGTCTACACACCTGATGTGTGTTTATACATTCCTAAATTTGTTGCCTCAGGGTTCTTAATCACTGGAGATGAGCTATGGGGGCCCATGAACCCTAGGAAATTCACCGCAAAATAGTGTGCCTGAATGTGAGTTTTTCTTGGTGTAGCATTCATGATATTCTCAAAGGGACCCATGCCTCTAAAAAGGGCTAACCTGCTGGTGTCGGGGCACATGTGGTAAGGGAGCAGAATGGCATGAAACATGTGAAAAAAGCTCTGTTTATCCTATCCCGGGAAGGCCACGTGTTAAAGCTCATTGGCATGTACACGGATCTTCTACCCTAAACGTGAGAGCCTGCTGAGGAAAATGGGAACAAGACAGTGGTAATCATTCCATCTCACTCATTTGTGAAGATGTCTTATTAGTAAAATACCTCATGGGACAAACATGGGTCAGGCCCCTCTAGTCATTAAAATTTTTTCAGGAAGACTTTCAGAATTACCTTTAAAAAAAAAAAAAGTTTTTTTCTCTGATTATAAGAGTAACAAATACTCGTAGATATTTGAAAAGTCCAGATGAAAAGGACAAAAAGAAAAAAAAATCACCCATTGTTTCACAATCCAGAGGCAACTCCTGATAGCATTTTGATCTATATCTTACACTTTTATAAAATCTGTATTTATATTTATATAGTTGAGAGAGCAATAGTGAGTATCTACTGAATGCTTACTGTAAGTCAGGCACACTATTACTCTTCACAATAGAAAATTCTGTTATTACTTCCACTTTATGGATAGGTAAGTGGAAGCTGAGAAAGGTTAGATGACCTACCCAAGACCACGTAGCTAGTTAAGGACAGGACAGAGACCCAGGCAGCATGGCTCTAAGACCAAGCTCTCAACCACTGTGTAATTATCTCTTATGCTTGCGTACTGTTTTACATACCCCCTTGTACCCCCTTTTCATCTGACATCCTGAGTATTTTACATGCTACTAAACATCATTTGCAATATTGTTTGGGTTTTCTCATCTTAAGAAATCTTTGAAAATAAATTGAGCCACATTATCATGTGAAATGACTAATGTCCAGTTCTTCTCCAGCTTTTTTTGCATTTGGCTTTGCTACTCCCTCCCCAAAAGTATATTTATGGAAGAAATTAAATGGAATATCCCAGAATAATCTGGAAAAAGGGGCCACAACAGGCTCTCTAGCTCAAAGGGTCCATTAAGAGAAAAATGAAGATCCAGTGCCCCGAGCACACAAAATATTACCAGAAATCCATATTCTTTGCATATTGTTTGAAATGCTAAATCATAGAATATTAGAATTGGAGACATTAGAGATCCTCTATACCAGGTCTTTTTAAAATTATTGATCATTTTTATTGTGAAAATTGTTTTATTATGGAAATTTTCAATATATACGAAAGTAGAGAAAACACTACAAAATACTGTCATGAACCTAATCTGCCAGTTTTACTAATTATCAATTCATGAACAATATTACCCCCCCACCACCACCATCACCCTTTCCTCTACACACTGGATCATTTTAAAGCAAATTCCAGACATGAAATAATTTCACCCATAAATATACTATCAAGTTGCATCTCTAAAAGATAAGATTCTTTTTGTAAACATGACTATGATACCATTAGCACATATTCCAGGTGCTTTTAATCAAGGGTCAATACATTCTTTGGAGGCCCATGAATGGTTTTTGGAAAATCTGTGAACAATCAGAACTAGCAATCACAGCTGTACATGTACCTGTGTACGTGTATCATCTAGGGAAAGGATTCATAGCTTATATCAGATTCATAAAGGGTCTATAGACTTCAAAGATTATTTTAATATCCTTTTCTGTCTCACTGTTTAGAAAATTGAGCCCCAGAGAAAGGCAGTGACTCACCTGAGATCAGACAGTTACTGGTAATACCCCTATCTATGAACACTATCTTGGACTTTGGGTATCCCAGTACAATTTCCTCAGAGCAAATTCCTGTTAGCACAAGTAGTAATGTAGTTTAAGGTAATCGTGGTTTTATTTTTTATGAAGTTAGTTGAATTGAAAAATTTTGAAATCCACTGATATACTTCACCCCTCTATCTTTCCACTAACTATTCCAGAAAGATCACAGCCTAATTTATTTTCTAAGTGCTTGACAGAGACTATTGAATATAAAGAAAAATTCCCGGTAACCAAGTTGCCTAATGTGACAAGCCTAACAAATTGCCTAACATCTCCAAGCCTCAGCTTTCTCATCTCTAAAATAGTGATGCTCGTACCCAATTGGCATGGTTTTTGTAAGGCCTAAGAATATGTAAAACATGTAATATGTTATAAGCATGTACAAGTATAAAGCACTGTTTATTTATTTACCACTAGCCAATCTCAAATGCTATCATTGAAATAATTTCTGTAACCACAACTGACATTCCAATAGTATAACAGAGTTTTCCTCTTTGGACCTTGAGTTATGCTATTGATTACAGGGAGATTTCATCTCACCTATTTTTCATTCCCAAGAGGATATGCCATAGACCAACTGGCAGGTGACTTAGATTTCGAAAGGATGATATAAGCCACTCATTGCCCCAGTGGAGCCTTGGACCAAGGTGCCCTGATTCCTAGATGGTCCTCTCTGAATCTGGACTATAATCAAACCTATGAAAAAGAAATCCCTAACCATAAGGACACATCCTGAATCTCCCAGAAAGGTTTCTGTGTCCGTTTATCAGCAACTGTTTATTAAGCTCCTACTTTGTGCCCAGCATATCTCGTGTATATATGTGGAGCTATTATTGATAAGGAATTTAACTCTACTCGGGGGAGAAGATGAAAGAAAATGGAATCTTGGCTTTGCATTGAAATCCCCTGGGGAACCCATGCCATAGGCTAGACCTATTAAATTGAAATCTCTCCTAGAAAGGGTCCCATGCATCTGTATTTTTTAAAGCTTTCCTGGTGATTTCCTATGTAGCCAAGATTGAGAAACACTAGTCTAGACTATAAGGATTATAGAATGTCAAAGAACGCAAGATTTATGCCTTTCTATTGGCTTCCCTCTCTTCCATCCAAAGTACTTGAAGGACTCGTTTGTATTCACTCTCTTCTCCATGTCCCATTTACACTTCAACCCAAAGAAATGGCTCTGGCAAAGGGGACCTGCTTGTTGTCCAAATAATTTTGAGTGTTACTCAGATGCAGCTAGATTTACAAGGTTGACTGTATCCTTATTTGAGTTATTGTCATGATTACAAAAGTAAAAAGTATTCAGAGTAGGCAACTGGAAACACAGGAAAACATAAACAAGAAAAAATTCATTTTTATCACACAACCACTCAGAGATAAGTATTGTTAAATTTTTGCTGTATTTCTTTCATATATATTTCCTTTTTTATGCAGATGATCACTGAAAACAAAATTAGAATAATGTATACTTAAATGCACATTATACTTTTTCTTCTAGCTAATGTTATACATAAACATTTTCCCAAAATCTTAAATAACTGACAACATGGAAATTAAAGATGGCATAATATTCCATTTTATTGTTCTACCACATCTATTTCATCAATGCCTTCTGATTTTATATTTAGGTTCTTTCCAAGCTATCACATAGGTAAAAAAGTATTAAAATGTACATCCTGATATATAAACATTTGTTTATATTTCTGATTAGTGTCACAAGAAATAGTATTACTAGGTCTGGGTATAAACACTTTTAAAGTATTTTATTCTCATTATCACGGTGACCTCAGAAAAAGTTATATCACATTCTTTTTTTCTTAGTAAATTTTTCATTGAAGTATTAAAAAAGTACATACATTATAAGATTATAACTTACTGGGTTTCCAAAAATATAAACTCTTAACCCATGTGTAACCACTGCATAAATCACAAAATAGAGGCACCTCAGATTCTAGCACCTCAGAATCTCTCTCATACCCACTTCTGGTCTCTACCTTCCCAAAGGTAAACAATATCCTCACTTTTAACAACATAAATTACTTGCTTGTTTTTGAAATTTTGATAAATGGAATCGTACAGTAGTTCATGCCTGGCTTCTTTCACTCAGCATTATGTTAAGATATATCTATGCCACTACATGTAGCAATAGTTTCCATTCTTATTGCTGTATTGTATTTCACTGTATGAATAGATATCACAATGTATTTACCTACTCTACAGATGATGGACATCTGCATTGTCTCTTGTTTCTTACTACTAGAAGCAGGACTGCTATGAACATTCCTGTACATATCCTTTGTGGCACATACGAAGCACTTCTATTGGGTGTAAACCTAGGGCTGGCATTTCTGGGTTCTAGGGTATACATATGTTCAGCTTTAATAGATACTGTCAGCTTTCCAAAGCAGGTATACCAATTTATACTCCACCAGCAATGCACTAGAGTTCAATCTGCTCTTTGTGCTACCAACACTTAGTATTGTCTTTCTCATTTTAGCCATCTCACAGGTATGAGTAGTATTGCAATGTGGCTTTAACTTCTATTTCCACAATAACTGCCAAATGAGTTTGGCAATTTTTCAATTATTTATTGACATTTGATATTCTTTTTGTGTAGTTCAAGCCTTTTACCCATTTTTCTATTGGGTTATCTCTTTTTATTTCTTTCTAGGAGTTTTTCACATATTCTGGATATGAGAACTTTGAGAGAGAGAGATATTGCAAATATCCTCTCATACTTTGGAAAAAGTCTTGCCATTTTTCTTCTTGGTTTCATATAGTTCAATTTTAAAACTTTTTCTTCCTATGGTTGTGCTTTTTGTGTCATGCTTATGAAATCTTTGCCTATCCCAAAGTCATGAAGGCATTCGCCTATATTATCTTCTAGAAGTGTTATTATTTTACCTTTCACAGGTAGATCTACAATGCATTCAGAATTTGGGAGGGGGGTATGGTATGAAGTAGGAGTCGAGATTCATTTTGGACTGCACCACTACGTTTGCCATAAATAATTTGTCTGTTTATGTGGAGGTTTCTATTCCGTCACTTTGGTCTCTTTGTGTACCCTTGTATCAGGCACTGACTTAAATGTAATGGCTTTATTTTAAAAGCTCTTGATATCTGGTAGAGTAAGCCCTGCAGCTTTGCTCTTCTTTCTAAAAACTGACTTGGGTTTATTTTTGGCTCTTTGCATTTCTACATTCATTTGAGAATCACCTCATCAATCTGCACAAAAACACCTGCCAGGATCTTGATTGGGCTTGCACTGAATCTATAAATCTCTTTTGAGAGAATAGGCATAGTCCCACTCTGGAGTGTTTGTTTTTATCTAGTCCCCTAGGATGCCATTGGTGAGAACCAGATTTTGTTCGTTTTTCAGTTTGGGGGTTCCCAGAGCAAGATTTTGGTGTTAATTTGAGCCTCAGATACACACAAAGGCCAGTTTTTGATTAGGAATTCCCAGAGAAATACTTTATTTACTTACTTATTTTTATCCACCTTAAGTCTAAGCTAAGATTTCTTTATCCTTAACCTGAGTTGGTGGGAATTTTGTTTCTAGTTTATCCTCTTTCTTTTTCAGATTCCACTCCATGCATACATCAAAACTGAACCCCCTAGGTTTTTGTTTTTTAACTGTGGGAAATTATGCATAGCATGAAATTTACCATTTTAACCATTTTTAAGTGTATGCTTCTGTGGCATTAAGTACATTCATGATGTTTTGCAATCATAACCATCATCCATCTCCAGAACTTTTTCATCATCCCCAACTGTAATTTTGTACTCATTCACCACTAATTCCCCTTCCCTCTCTTTCCCCACTCCTGGCAACTACCATTTTACTCTTCCTCTCTATGAATTTGACTACTCTGGGTATTTCATATAAGAGGAATCATATAATATTTCTCCTTTGTGACTGACTTGTTTCACTTAGCATAATGTCTTCAAGATTCATCCATGTTGTGGCGTATGTTAGAATTTTCTTCTTTTTAAGGCTGAATAATATTGCATTGTATGCATATGCCACATTTTGTTTATCTATTCATGTCTCAGTGGACACTTGCAGTTGTTTCTACCTTTTGGCAGTTGTGAATAACGCTGCTATGAAGCCGAGTGTACAAGTATCTGTTCAAGTCTCTGCTTTCATTTCTTTTGGGTGTATAACCAGAAATGAAATTGCTGTATCATATGGTTAATTATATGTTTAATTTTTTGAGGAATTGCCATACCATTTTCCACAGTGGCTGCACAAGTCCCACCAGTAATGCACAAGGGTTCCAGTTTCTCCACATCCTCATCAACATTTGTTATTTTCTGGGGGTTTTTGACCCTAATGGGTATAAGATGATGTCTCATTACGGGTTTTGGTTTGCATTTCCCTAATGTTTATTGATGTTGAGCATCTATGTTATTTGTATGTCTTCTTTGGAGAAATATCTATTCAAGGTCTTTATTTATAATTATTTATTTATTTAGAGACAGAGTCTTGCTCTGTTGCCCAGGCTAGAGTGCTGTGGCATCTGTCTAGCTCACAGCAACCTCAAACTCCTGGACTCAAGTGATCCTCCTGCCTCAGCCTCCCGAGGAGATGGGGGACTGCAGGTTCATGCCACCACGCCAGGCTAATTTTTTCTATTTTTGGTAGAGATGGAGTTTCACTCTCGCTCAAGCTGATCTTGAACTCCTGAGCTCAAGTGATCCTCCTGCGTCTGTCTCCCAGAGTGCTAGGATTACAGGCTCGAGCCACCATATCTGGCCCTCATCTATTCATTTAAATGAATGCTGGCCCTTTGCTCACTTTTAAATTGGATTGTTTGTTTTATTATTATTGAGTTGTAGCATAGCATTTTAAATCAGCAGATTTGAAGAACAAAGATGTATTGAATTTTATTATTGTTTTAATTATATTTATTCACTGGGGGGAGTTATTTTTCATATTTTTTATTACTTGTCTTTTTTAATTTTGTGAATTATATGTTAATGTCCTTGTTCATTTTAATATTGTTCCTCCATTTCCTATTGATTTTTAATATACTTTATAAAAACAATGATCTTTCATATACATTACCAACATTTTCACAGATTGAAATTTGTTTTTCAATTTCATTACATTTTCGACATAGAAGATTTCTTTTATGGTATTAATGTTTCAAATTTATTCAGCTATGTTTTTTTCACTTTTTTTAGAAAGGTATACCCAAGCCAAGAACAGAAAAATATTAACCTGTATTTTTTTGGAGATCCTTAATATGTACTTTTTACTTTTATCACTTTAATCCATCTGGAATTTATGTCATTATATGGTATGGAAGAAATCTAATTTTTTCCAAAATGATTAATCAGTATTTCTAAAACCATTTGTTGAATAATTTATTCTTTTTTCACTGATTTGAAATTTTACATTTATTATGTAATAAATGGTAACATGTACTAGATTCTCTTTTAGAGTCATCTGTTATATTCTAATGTTTTGCAATTTTATTTTTGCATTTATTACTATACTGTACTTGTGCATTGCTATTATAATGTTTTCATTATTGTAGCTTTATAATAGACTTTCATAATAATACAAGTTTCATTTATTTATTTATCTACACTTACCTTTTTGTTTTTCTATTAAATTATAAATGTAATATTTTAGAAGTAATTCCATGACACTTTTAGCATCAATTTAGTGAAATCTTTACAATAATGAGATTCCTCATCTATAAACATCATATATCTCTCTAGTTATTGAAATGTCTGCCTTTTATGCCTATCATAAATGCTTGGGAATTTTCTTCAAATATTTCCTACCCAATTCTCTGTTAGCTATTTCCTGGGTATCTTAATTTATTCAGGCTGCTATAAAAATAGTCATAAACTGGGTAGTTTATAAACAACAGAAATGTATTTATCACAGTTCTGGAGACTGAGAAGTCCAAGTTCAAGGCACCAGCAGATTTGGGGTCTGGTGAGGGCCCGTTTCCCGGTTTATAGATGGTTTCATCTAGCTGTGTCCTCACATAGTGGAAGGGGCAAGGCAGCTCTCTGGGACCTCTTTTGTAAGGGCACTAATCTCACTCATGAACCCTCCACCCTCATGACCTAATCACCTCCCAAAGGCCCCACCTCTTGATACCATCATATTAGTGATCAAGTTTCAAGAAATGGGTTTTCTCAGGGACACAGATATTAAGAACATAGCACTGGGTGTTTATACTCAGTTACTATTATAAACCATCTGTTATATTTTCTAACTGGTGATAGATGGCACATAGGAAATTCATTCTTATATTAATTTGTAATCTAAGATCTTTTAGATTCCGTTTGTTAACATTAATAAAAAAAATACGCTGTTGCTTACTGGTTCAGAGCACAGGCTCTGGAATCAGATGCAGTTGCATTCAAATCCCATGTGCCACCTTGGAATGCCGTTTAACAAGCTTCCCTGCCCTTCACTTTCCAGAGCTTTACTGTCCTTTCCCTAAAGTGAGAATAATAACACCCTCTGCAGCATTGTCATTAGAGTTAAGTGAATTAGTGTATGCTAAGTGCTTAGCACAGTGCCTGGCATATAGTAAGTAAATGGTAGCTACTCTGATTAGATTATGATACTATCTACAATAATAATTTGCCTTCTGTAACTGTAATTCTCTCTTTTGGGGGGTTTGGGGAGTTTAATGGGCAGGGACAGGGACTTCTTGTATTAGAACTCCAAAAATATGGAAAATATTCATAGAGGTATCAGGCTAGCACCTGACTTACTTTAAATGACACTAATATTTTACTATAAGTGTAATATTGTACAGTGGGCACTGAGGTGTGGCGTTAGCTCTCCTGTATACCACCAGCCACTCTAGAAGCCTCTGCAAGTCCATATTCAACCTGAGAAAAATCATGTGGTGCACGGCAAATTCAACTTCAAGACAAATCCATTTCCAAATAAATCATTCCATAAGACCAAATTCCGAACTTCCGACTCATGTTCACAGTTAAAATGAGACAGTCTCTCTTGTGTTAAAGATAGGTAATGTTCCTAGATTACTAAGAATTTCCATCAGGAATAGATGTGGAATTGTTTCAAATGACTTTTTGGCAAGTATTGAGGTAATCATGTGATTTTTTTTTTTTTTTTGTCCTTTGGCCTCTTTATCTGATGGATTATATTAATAGATATCCTAATATTAAACTCTTCCTACGTTCCTGGAACAAGTCCTACTTGGCCATGGGGATTTTCTTTTAATAAACTTCTGGGTTTCGATTATTAATGCTTTCTTATTTCTATATCCATATACATAGGGGGATTGTTTAATAACTGTCACTTTTTTGGTTTTGGTCAGATTTTATTTTTAAGCATATGCCCAGTTATAGAAAATGATTTGGGAAGATGATCATGAATTTTTGTTTGTTTGTTTGTTTCTGTTGAACAGTTTACAGAACCCAGAATTAATCTCCTCTTTGAAGGTAGGAAAAATAAACCTGCCAATAATATCTAAACCTAGCACCCATCTTGAAAAAAAAAATTGAAAACTTTTTTGTTTTTTTATTCTATTCTTTTCTTTCTCTCTTGGCTTTAGTCAGATTTGTTAACTTGTATTTTGCCAGAAATTTATCCCTTTCATTTAAATCTTCATACCATCTGGACTGGTTATGATAGGACACACTGGGATCTTCCTTCATCTTGCCCCATCTTCACTTTCTCTAGCAGGACTCTTGCAAGCTTCCCTCTTGTGAACACCTTCTTTTACAGTTCTCTATTTTTATCTAACATTGGTCCTTAGATCCGGATTTGGAATTAGAAGGGTTAGACACCAGTGCTCACATTTCTACCTTACCAAGAGAAAGGACCGGTGGCTCCCTCCTTAAATCTCTCTATTTTTGTTCCTCTTCTACAGCTATAATAGTTCCTCTCTGGTCCCACTGACAATCTCTTCTCCTTCCGACATCCTTCAAATGTTGGTCTTGCCCGGGATTCTGTTTTCAGCCCACAGCCCCTCTTACTTTCTGTAATCTCTCTGGGCTAGATCTTACCTATTATTATTATTATTTCATCTACCAGCTGATAACTCCCAAATCTAAATCCCTTCTGAATTCCAGATATCTCCCTTCTGAATTCCAGACCCATATATCTAGCTGCCTTTTGGACAACCTCTCCTGATCCCCTCATTTTAAGTTCAACTTACCCTCAACTGAGGTCACCATTCATGACTTGTCATCCATTTCTTGTGTGCTTTTCTCCTGATGTGCTTATTCACAGATACATATCACTCACTGAGTCAACCAAACTGAAAACCAGAAGTCATTTTTAACTTTTAACCCTGAAGGGGTTACCCTGAGTGAGGAGGCGGCTGTTTGGCAGTAGATGGGGAGGAAACGAGACAGACGTCTCTCAGCTCCCAGAGCACGCTTCATTTGTCTGGAAGTGAAACATGTACCTGTGACCTGGTCCTAGTGGCCCCCATAGCTGAATTTTCAGTCAGCATGTTTTCCTTAGATCTGGGAGCGGACACGAGAAAGGACTCAGGTCAGATATAAGAAAAAGAACAAAAAAGCAGGGCCAAGAACACCCTGGCCTCCCAGGAACGCCACTGCTCCCTTGCCCTCCAAACTGACATCAGGGGAGTGACAAGCGGGGCCACCTTTCTGTGTGCCCCTGATGAGACCCCCACGTGTCCTGCCCGCCCCTCCAACTCTCTCAGTTTTATCAAACACAATGACTTGGAGACCTTGGAAAAGATTCCCTTGACACCCCTTTTCCCAATGACGTCATTCACCAGAAGTGCAAGGCTGTGGGGTCCCCTCCTCTCTGCGTATAAGTCTGCACATCTGCGAATCCACCCCATTGCCCAACCTCCTCGGGGGTCAATGCCCTCCACTCTACCCCCTGGAATCCTCTCTTGGGCAAAATCCTCTCTATCCCCAACTTGTCTGGTGTGTCCCTCACTTCTTACTCTGACCCCCCCCTCTCGCCCCCCCCCCCACAGGCCTGCCATTGGTGGCTCTTTTCTCCATTAATCAGGCCTGATTGGGAAGTCAGCCTTACCGCTGCTTCTAGATTGTTGTCCCTCCTCCCTTAAAGCTCACAGCTTTAAGATCCCTGCGCTCAGGCTATTCTACCTGCTGCTGCCATCAGCAGTCACAGATCAGCCCCAAGCAGGTCTCTGCCTCTTCTGCAGTGGCAGTGCTGCTTCTGTCTTAATCCCTGGTGATTTTCACACACT
Source organism: Mirza zaza (assembly GCA_008750895.1). Lineage (NCBI taxonomy): Eukaryota > Metazoa > Chordata > Mammalia > Primates > Cheirogaleidae > Mirza > Mirza zaza. Next base: position 43,537 of record VSMD01113539.1, read on the forward strand.
GCAGATGGCTCTTGCAAATACCCTGACTTCCTCAGCCCTTAAACATGCCTCCACCTACGATTTTGTCTTCCACCCTCTTCCCATCAGCTACCCACTTTTGTGAGCATTCCCAAGACTCTGCCCACATGAAAATTATACCTTTTCCAGAATCTCCCTTTCAAGCTTCCCACTCTATGACTACACCTAGTATCTTTCTATCGAATTCCCTTTAGCACTTCTATTCTATTCCAATAATATTTCAACCCCAGCAGAGCACAAAATCCATTAAACTAGTGAGCTTGACCTGTTTTCACTGTCCCTCACCCATTTGGGGTTCTCAGATTGCCGCTTTTCCATCATTGCAATTACTCCCTTGTAAACACCCTCAACTCCCTGGCTCCTATGTCCCTCTGTTCAGAGTCATCTAGAGAAATCCAACCCTTCCTATAGCCAATTTTCCACCTACTCTGTACCTCCACTTCTGGAGAAAGTAGAGAATACAGCTGATAAACAATGTGAAAAAATGCATGACGTTATTTCAGGCAGTAATAAAGCTACATAGAAGAGGTACATGTGGAATGAGGTAGCACAGGGAGCTATTTTACATAGAGTGACTGCTGTGGACTGACTGTGTGCCCCCTCCCCTAAACTTCATATGTTGAAACCCTATTCCCCAATGTGATGGTATTTGGAGATGGGCTTTGGGGAGGTAATTCGGTCATGAGGGTAGAGCGCTCATGATGAGATTTAGTAGGAGAGAGCTTGCTTCCCCTCTCTGCTGTCCCCCATGTGAGCATATAGCAAGAAAGCAGCCACCTGTGAACCAGGAGGAGGGCCCTCACCAAGAAACTGACCTGTGGCACTCTGACCCGAGACTTTCAGCTCCAGAACTGTGAGAAATAAATGTCTGTTGTTTAGGCCACCCAGTCTGTGATATTCTTATTACATGCCTAAACTGACTTGTGACAGGAAAGGATTCTACAAAACCGTGACTTTGAGTCAGAAACCAGAGTGGAGTGAGGGTGTAAGCCTTGTGAAGATATCTGGTAAGAGAGGAGAGGGGGAGATCTGGGTAAAGCCCCAGCAGTGGGAACAAGAGCAGCAGGAAATCTTGGGTGCTCTTGCTGAGTGAACAAGAGGAAAAATGACAGGAGACCTCCAGAAAGGTGAGTCCTAGAGACAAATCTGCGTTGTCTAATATGTAGCCACTAACCACATGTGGCTAGTTAAATTTAAATTAATTGAAATTCAAAATTCAGTTCTTCAATCACACTAACCATATTTCAAGTACTTTGTAAACATAAGTGGCTGGTGGCTACTCTATTAAACACACAGATTAGGGAATGTTTTCTTCACTGCAGAACATCCTAGTGGGCAGTGCTAGCTAGGTCCTGTGGACTTTACCAGCCATTCTACAGAATCTAGATTTTAAGTTTAAGAGAAAGCCACTGGAGAAAGCTAGGGAGGAGGAGAATCTGGATAGTATATTATCCACATTTTACAAAAATTACTCTGGCCGTGCTGTGGGACTGTGGCATAGCAAGAGCACAGTTAGGAAGCTGCAGTTCTCCAGATTAGGAAGAGAACAGTGTTCAAGAACAGGTATTACTTAGTGGGTGACTAAAGAAGTGATAAATTTTAGGTTTTATTTTGAAAGTAAAATCAACAAAACTTGCTATGAATATAGCAAGAGATTGAAGGAGAGAGAGAAACCAAGGATGGCTCTTAAAAGGTTAATTAAAAGAATCAAAAAAGGATATGTATATCAAAACTTTTTATGATCCAAGAAGGCTTATGCAAAAGCAAGTTGGTAGCGGTGGTGGTAAACTTCAAGAAGATGGGATGTGAACTTAATCTCATGGATAACTTTACAAAGATCGAAACAATGTAATTGGCTTTACTGAAATTGCATATTGCAAAGAAACAGACAAGACAGTCGAAGAGGTCAGAGGAAGGTCTTGGAAGGTGGGCAGAGGGATTTAGATTTGAAAGGTGAGGAGAATTGGACCTATTAATGTGATAGTGAAGTGGAAGATGGATTGGCATGGGGAGTTCCTAGAGCCAGGGAGGTCAGCAATCCAAGGCTTAAAAAATATTGAAGAATGCAAATGGGAAGGATGAGAAAAGAGCAGGGATGAGAGGAATGTCAAAGGCAAGTAAGTGTCTGTTTCCTTCTTATGGAGCCATCTTCATGGATTCTTCACAGGGGTAGAGGTCAGGTTCAAGCAGGAGGATCCTTATCTATCGGCTGGAGACTGCTCAGAGTGAATGCCCAGAATAATTGAATAGAAATTCTAAAATCAGAGCCAGAAACATGGAGACAGGGAAGATTCCAAGATTTCATGTTAGCAATGAAGAAGATAAGAAGCAGGATGGCATGAGGTGCAAAATCAAGAATCAATCCTGTAGATCTCACTGCTTATGAAGTTCTTCTCTTCTATGTTGCTTAGTCCGTATACGTTATCAGCCAACCCTTAGTCATAAGGATTGTTTGCTGGTCCCAGTAATCTACATTCAGATCTCCTCATGTGGCAAGAAGATGGCAACACAAGCTAGAACCATCCAACAAGAAAACACTTTGATTTTTGCCTTCTATAAACGTAGTCTATATCTCTCCACAAAATTAAAAGAATATGAGAGTCAAGTAGAAAGACTTCATATTAGAATAATTTCCTTCAGTCAGAGAGAGTCTTTCTGGTAAATAATATTTATCTCTACAATAGAAGAAACCTCTCTGATAATACTTTTGACAGAATTATGTTTCCTCCTCCTCTGATTAATCTTATTCTGAAAGTACAATGGGAATCTCCACCCTAGAGTTTTAATAAGATTAAAGGGAGTTTAAGATTCATTTCCTTTGCTACCTTTTTTTGCAGATACTGAACCAAAGTTTCATCAAGCAGGGCATACATGATTTAGATATACATATAAAAACTTAATTATAAATTGGATCTATGTTAATTGAACAATATTTTTCTATTGAGTTTCAGTAAGAAATTTGAGATGAATTTCTTTGGAAAAATAACTTAACACTGGAAAAAATAATAATAAAACTTATATGATACAAATCCAATGAATCTTTTAAAACAGATTTATGGTTGAAAAATGCTAGGGATAATTTTCTGATAACACATTATTATTACCACTATGAAAAGTTAGTTATTACTTTTTTCCCCCAGAATCATTGTCTAGGAGTTCTATATTTGAGGGAAAATTAACTCTCTCCATCTCCAAGAAGTACAGGGATAACTTCTCAGAACGCTAAGTAGAGTAGTCATTCTAGACAGTCAAGCCATACTGATAACAGAGGATGTAAAAATGTTCCAAGCATTCTCATTGAAAATTTTGCTTGTAAATCTTCCTATAATCTGGTTCACATTTCCCTGCTTTCAAAAGCAGATATACCACATGGAATTCCATTCACATATAGTAGAGAGTTGCAAATACTTTGTCAATTTCAAAGCAATTTTATTGTTTTTTCCTGATTACTCAGGACCACCATTCTGAATGCCAGTTATTGAACTTATTACATATAGTTTTTCCCTTGTACTAATGACTCTCCTAGTTCTTGTGCCTCATTCTAACATCTTTTTATTTCCTCCCATGCAGAGACCAATACTCTCCCTAGTCTACTTTGAGGCTTCTAACTTGCTTCTGCTAATTTATTTTTGTATTGGAAAATAAATAATCACATTAATTGGAATTTCTGTTTCTTAAAATAAAATAGATGCTGAACCTAATGGAATATCAGAGAAGTAAACAGAGTGGTTTTATTTTCTAGTATTTTGTGTTTTATTTTTGTTTTTTATTTAATGATTAGTCTGATAGTTCATCAGACTTTTTGTTTATATTTTCTGGGTTCTTGGCTATGTTTCCTAGAAGTTATTTTTTCAGATACTGAGTTTCTGATAGATTATACATTCTTAATTCTTGTTTAAAAGGCAAATGCAATTAAGCTGAAGTCGCTGGTATCCATTTCTTTAATGCATTTTTGCTAGATGCTTAGTGTGTTGATCAGTTTGCTGGTAATCATCCCCAGTGGACCTAACCTTCCAATTATCATTGAAAAGATAAATTCTCAAATGTAAGATTTCATTACTGTCAACTTCTACTGAGTGGATATTTTTAACAGCTATATTGGATTCTATCTCTTCTACTCAGATATATATCCTGTAAGTGAAAATGATCAAAATAAAAGTCCCATGAATAAGTTGCAACAGGCAAAAAACAAATAGCAAAAGAAAAAAAAATCCAGCTTACAAAATTAAAGCATTCAGTTTATGCTTCTTCCCATAAATGTAAGAAAGAACACAATATAAAATCAGGAGGCCTCATGTCAGACCACAACTCAGCCCACTGAAGCCTCTCATATGTGCAGATTTTTAACCACTGAGAGAGGTCTTCCTTCCAGAAGGAATAACTTTAATACAATTCTGATCCCCGGGGTGCTCTAGAATTTCATGGATTTTATGTCTGAGAAAGCAATATACATTGTTTCATATATTATTTGTTTGTTTATTTGTTTGTTTGTTCCAGTGGTTAGGATTATTTTGGCAAAGTTTCTTTCATGAAGTGCCTATAGGATGACTTTTGCAATACAACGGGCAGCAAAAAAGCCTGATACTCAAATTGTAATAATTCACCATATTGATGATGGGACAGGTTTTCAACTTTTGTTTCAGGAGCCAAGAGCAAAATGCCAAGCCCTGTAGCTTCATGCCAGAATGCTTCCTGGCTCTTAATTGGACCTTCACATGTAAGTTTGTCTACAGCCTGGTCGGACAGCTGCACAGACAGCCTGGGTCTAGCTCTCTGAGCCTGTGCACCTGGTTCCACACTCTAGACAGCAGCTGTGAGACAGAAGGAGGTTCATGAAAGAGCAACAACTTTGACCTCATTCCCCAATGGTCGGACTAAAATGTCCACCTGCCAGTTTACGAACTTTGCAATAAGAGTATTCTAGTGCCTTCTATGAAGATATGCTTTTTAAAAAGAAAGAAGAGAAAAGAAAGAAAAAGAAGGGAAACAGTAACACTCATCCAATCATCTATTATTGTTCCAACTTTGAGGAAGCCTGCTTTTGACACATAGGTTGCTGTAGCTGCAGTACATAATGAATTTGGATTTTTTATTATCCCATATCCCTTACCTTAACTTAGGGTCTCTAAAAGCAGAGTCCAAGGTTCAGAGCATGTAATTTATGGAGTGGGCTTTCAGGAGAAACCCGAAACAGAACAGAACAGGAGAGGGGGCTGAACGAGAATGCAGGCTCACGTAAAGTCTCCAGGGGACTGATCCACATGGGATATGAAGTGCACCACAGAGCTGTCCCTGCCTTCAGACTATATGACAGGACATTTTTACTTTGTGTCAGCCAGTCTTTGGCACCAGAAATGGAACAGGAATGGGATGCAAGATCCCCCAGAGAGGACAGTTTCCATTACTTGAGGGCAATTCTCTGAAAGAAGAGCGATCTGCCAGCCAAACGGAGAAAGTGGGGCACGTGGTAGGGAGGATGGGGGTGGGGCACCCACAGCACCCTCTGCGATGGGTTCCTGCCTGCATCACATTCGTTGGAGCTGTCACTTCCCTTTTCCATGATCTAAAATTTGGAATTCTGTTAAAAATTTTTGCTTCTTCGAAAGAGTGTTGCATTTGAAAATGGGTTCATAGATACCTGATAAGCTGTTGGCCCTGGGAACTGACTGCTTACCCCTAACACAGCCCTGAGTCACACAGCAGAAAGAGGGTGAGCCAGGGATTTGGGGCGGAGGAAGCACCAGTGGCATCTTCTACACTCTACCCCTAAAAATACGGCATTCGGAAGGGAGGAATGGCACTTGGCACGATTTCGTTTGGCCAATTTAAAGTACCACAATAGCTGGAGGATTGGTGGCTCTGCTGCCTTGCTCTCTAGGACAACCTAAGTGACCTTGTCCCCTGATATGGCCATCCTCCAAACTAGAATGATTGGATTCATGAGAAGCCCTTGGCTGTGGGGTAGCTTACTCAGGATTCTTGGAAAGATTTTTCATTCATTTGCCTCGCAGGTTTTTACAAGGTTCTCCTAACTGACTCTGAAGTCATAGATAAACCAAAGCCCAGGCTCAGAGTCAGCCTGGATGGTGCCTCTGGGTTTAGTGAGATTTGACTGGCCACAGCCAATCCTATGGCTCAGACAGCCCCATGCAAAGTGGAGGCACTCATGCTCAAGTGCTTTGGGAAACATCTGGGGAAATAAATAAGGGAAAGGAAAGGATTGTTTGTAAGGGGAGGTAGGGTGATGTTCAGGTCTAAGGAGGTAAAGCAATAAAGTGACAGTCACTGCCCTGCAGAAGCCTTCCTGCTCCACACCCAGCACTGAGCTCTTTACTTTCATTGTCTCATCCCCTGGGAGATATGTGGCTTCCCAGTGTGACACATGATAAGCTAGTAAGTGTCAAATTCAGGTCATCTGATGATCAAACCTGGGCTACCATGTTCCAAATTCAGATAGATGATAGATAAATGGGTATGGAGATACTGTATATAAATAGATACATAGTATAGCTGCTTATCTACTGTCAAATGATCCTTTGTCCACGTGTTGTATAACTATTTTATAGTGTTAGTGGGTCATTCTGAATCCTAGTTCATTGAAAATATAATGTGGAAGGAACATTTGAGATCCTCACAGACAACCCCATGATTACACAATCCATACTGCCCAAATCCATAGGACAGACCATTCGGGTCTATATGTTGGGTTTGGGAAGCCTTAGAATGAACTTCAAAAATGTGATAGAGCACTCCACACTTAAGTGTTCATCGGAATCATTTAGAGGGCCTATTAGAACATAATTATTGGGCTCCTATCTCCAGAGTTTCTGATCTGGTCAGTCCTGGGTGACGCCTGAGATTTTGCAGTTCTAACAAGTTTCTAGTGATGGTAGAGATCACACTTTGAGAGTCACTTCCATAGAGGTAAACACCTACCCTACATGCATATGGTCCCATCCTGTTAGTTTATTGCTTTGGCCTTAATTACATACAGGTGTTCTCTTAACCTAGGCTGGTCTGTAGGCATTCGGTTGATAGGTAAGGGCTGTGACTATAGCCTCTGTCACTCTACAAATGGCCAGAATTAATTCAACTGGCAAGGAGGGAAATGCCAGGACCACACTGGGCTGGTCTAGCCTCCCACACCCTATTCCTCCTTCCCCAGTTGTGGACTTGGCTAAAGAAGGCAAAGGAGTCAGCTTCCTATGGCTGAGACTAACTTTCTCAAACCTCCACATAACAGTTTGTGTTCATTTTGAAACTACCAGGACATCAAGCCCTCTAAAAGGTGTTTCCACCCCTACATTTTGGAGCCATGTTGGCTTGTAAAAATTAGTCTCCATTCCTTTTGGAAATAAAGGAACAGATGGCCACCTAGGGCATGAAGGAAGCAAGGGGAACCTCCCAGCTATGCATTTCCTTGGCAGGAATTTCACATTCTAGGACACGCTCTAGTCCATCTGCAGCATGAGCCTGCTTTTTCCAGCATATTCCTAGAAGTGTTTTTTTATGCTCTGAAAAAAATGCTCACTCCTTCAAAAGTCATTAACAAGCAGGTGAGGTGTTGTTTTACTTCCAAAACCTTGCAGAAAGCTACCTCAAGAACCTGGGTAGAAAATAGCAAGCGTGTCAAATTGGAGCTATAGTTAGAAATGCTGCAGGGAACCCAAGGATGCCTGCACTGGCTGCTTTAGGAACTTGGGTAGAAATGACGTTGAGAGAGCTGCTCTCTCAGATCCCTGGGAACCTGCTTCCTCCCATCCACTGGAAAGACAGAGATGGGAATTCTCTATTGAATTGGATCGCAGCAGGCAGAGCCAGTAACGTAATTTGTGGGGCTCCGCACACAAGGAAAATAGGACCTCCTTGTTCAAATATTTGTAAGAATTTCAAAACAGCAACAGCAACAAGCACTGAAGCAAAATCAGGTCCATCTAATGGCCTGGCCCTGTGCACACAGGTTTTGCCCATGAATCCCACCTGCAGCATAGCCCCCCGTGGCAGAGTTTGGAAGAACAAGAGAAGGGAGAAGGGAGACGGGACAGATGTTTCACTTAGATTTTCTGTGCAAGCTGATTTAGGCACACCATTTTATTCAATCCTCATTTTACAGATGAGGAAACTGTGGAGGCAGAGGCTCAGGAAGTAAAGTGGCTTGCCCACAGTCACGTGGCTGGTGTGTGTCTACACTGAGATTCATTTCTGGCTCTAAGTCCTTGTTGATTTGTTTGTTTGTAACTTTTCCCCATCTACATTCCTGAAGCAGTAATGGCTTGTAGGAAAAGCTCTTACATATGTTTTTCAAATTTTATTCTCTACAAAGCCAAAGGAAGAGTAAACATTTGATAATATTTTAGTGAATAAAGCAATTAACACGTGCTCCAGATCCTGATATAATAATAATAGTAATAGCACGTGCAGAAACACAGGACTAGGAGGAAAGGAAGGAGAGTTGAGGAAGGGGAAGAGAAGAGGGGAGAAAGAGGGCAGGAGGAATGCTGACTAGTATGTGCTGGACGGTTACCGCATACCGTCTTACATGCCTTATTCTATTTAACCCTCACAACAGCCCTCCCAAATAGGTCTTACCTTTGTGCCCACTTTACAGATGCAGAGCTAGAAGCTTACAGCTGTTAGCCCAATGCTAAAGGCTCAGGATTTCTATCCAAACAATCCCTAACATGAGCCTAGGAGGTTACCCGGAATGGATTCAGAGGCCAGACAGGGGAGCAGACACCAAGATAATTCCAGATTTCAAAAACCATAACTGCACAAAAATAATAAGTAGAAGACAGCTCTACCTAAGAATAATAAGGAATATAAGTGAAAGCATTCAAATCCTAGAGTGAAAGCCTTCATTGGCTTGTGGAGGGGGGGGGTCTCCATCCAGCCTGCTTGATCCCACCCATGTATCCTAAAGACAGTCTGCCTGTCAGCCTTCCCAACTCAGATGGATTCAGGGAAATGATCTACTCAGAGCCTTATCTGCAGAGGAAATTCAGCCCAGCTACTTATATGATCAAGCTAGTTCTTCACCCTTAAATGTGAACAGACACTAAAGCATGAACAAAAGAACCAATGTGCCCAAACCAAACTAACCTAGAGAAATGAGAAATAACACAAGGATTATGAGTAACTTCAAAAAATTTCTAATTGGTATCTTCAGGGAGATTCAAGAAGTATTGTGACTATGTCAAAGGAACTGGTTTCTATTTTTTTTTAAAAAAAAAAAAAAAGAAGGAACCATCAATGCCTAGGAGAGAACTTTTTGGAAAAGTAAGATTTCTATATAAGTTTTCACCTGTAAATTAAAATAAATAAGTAAATAAATATATTTTCTAAAAATCGATGTAGGGCATGAAAAATAGAATGGACAAATCTGAAGACTGCATCAGTGAAATAAAAGATAAAGTTGGGAAATCTTCCAAAAGACATAGCAAAGCACAGGTAATTTATAAAGGAAAGATCCAGAGATAGTGAAAGTAGACACAGGTCAACCAGTGATCTCCACTAAGAAAGAATGGCTAAAGTAGAGATAAGGAGATTATTAGAGGAAAAAAGAAGAAGAAGAAAATTAATATTAAAAAAATAGGAAAAAGAAAATAGAAAAGAAATTTGGTAGAAAAAAATTTGATTTATATGTTCAAATTGAAAGGGCCAAATATGTGCTGGGCAAAAATAATAAAATAGAAGTGCCAAGCAGTAAAACTCAAAATATAAAAATGATATATGAAAAGTGAAAAATAAAATGGAAAGAACTATGCTTACACAATTAGCAGAAGCATGGTGACATTTATAAACTACAAGGATAGAGAAAAATCCTTAAATGTTTCCAGAAATTAGAAAATAGGTGACATTTTCATATTGACAATCAAAGGGGCATCACACTGAAAGTATAAGTCAAGGGCATCATGATTTCAGATTCTCAGCAGAAAGTGCATTCAACCTGGAATCCAATATCAAGTTGTTTGGATGACTCTGAAAAAGAAAATCATCCACATGTCTCCTGAAAGAGCATAGATACAAATTAAATGCTAGATAAAGGATTCACAAAGCCATCAGTGTACTAAAAAATGTCTCCTTGGTCTCAGTACCAAGGAGAATGTACCCCAAATAAGCAAGGGAAGTACAACATTAAAAAAAAAGTATTTGATCACATACTTTGATAGAAAACAGGAGAAAATTACTATGACTCCAACCGATGCAGAATGAATTGGAATTCCTGATTATCAAAAAGATTTCTAGTAAACTAGGATGTATTTGCTTATTGAAGGATATCCACCAGTAGGCTGCAGCAACCACCCCATGTAGCAGTAAATCATGAGTCCCCATAAAGTAAGAAACAAGACAGAGATGCACTGTGCTACTCAACATTATTCTGGAAGTCTCAGGATAGGAAAATTAAGCAAAAAATTAAGCAATAGAAACAAAGAGACAAAGTTGCTATTATTAGCAGTTGATATAAAAGTCTGTTTAAAATAATCAATTGAAACTTTTATGACAAATAAGAATTCTGTATTCTATAAGCTCAAAATGCAAAACATAAATTCCATTAATTTTCTTTATACCAACAACAATAACTATGACATATCTTACCTAAGAATATCCTTAACAAATATGTAGGTCCAATGTGAAGATACATGTAAACATTATAGAAAGGCAAATAAGAAAATCTCAACAAATGGGCGAACATTACACTTTTAGATGAGAAGACTCAATATTAATATTAATCCATCCTAACTAAATATGCAAACTCAAGTTAATTCTAATCATATACCAACAAGCTTTTTTTAAGAAATGAAAATTAGCAAGTTATTCCTCTATCCTCCTGAGAAAAACTAATGACAGGTTACTTAAACTCTCTAAGGCACATTCACTTCATATGTAGTATATGGGATCATAATGAAAACTACTTCAAAGGGTAATTGTGAAATTAAATGAGGTAACACATGCAAAGCACTTGGCACAATGCCCAACCCATAGTAACACCCACAAATCTTCATTTTTATCATATTATGCTTATTAAATGAGCCTGTATATACAAATGTGTATATGATAATGTTCATTGCAGCAGTACTTATAATAGCAAAAAATAGAACAGCCTCAAATTTCCATCAATATTATAATTATAATGATTAACTATAATACACTATATCCACAGCATGGAAAAATATTAATAACATGTGTTGTACATATGTCTATAATCTAACATGGAAAAAGCAAGTCACAGAACAAAATGTGTGTAAGAAGCATATAAAAATAGATAGGTAGATGATAGAAATTTCTAAATAAAAGTAAATGTGTGTTAGTAAATTCACAGAAATTGTTCTGGAATTACAGACACCAAACTATTACCAATTATTTGTAGGTAGAATATGAAGATAGGTAATATAAAGTTATTTCCTTTCTTTATTACAAATACATCTATATTATCTGAAAATTTTTAAAATATCATACAATATTTATTTAAAAAATTACAAAATAGGAAAGCACAATGTTTTGAGGTTCTAGTCGAGTTTCACGTGGTCCCTGTGCCAGCAGAGTACCCTCAGTGGAGAAACAGCCTCATACCAGACTCGAGTCCACCCTCACTTAGCCCAAAGTGCAACCTCTCAGCCACCTGTTCTCCCTTCAGCATCACCGCCATCCTCATCTGAGCTCGCTACCCATGACTTACTGTGCAGACTCCACAAGTCCCCCAGCCTTCCACTGTGTCTTCTGGAATGTAGAGGTACGATAACCCTGATCCCTTATGTTCCGGAGGTCTTTGCAATTCCTTTGTCTGGTGATTCACTGCCCCAGACTTTCCCCAAGACACACAGCTCCCTGTGAGGGCTGCTGCAGGTACTGTACCTCCTACTTCCTGGTCACAAGATGGAGAAGGGTCGCCCTCACCGCCCAGGGCTGTCTCGAGGCAGAGACTCCATCCTCAAACGTATGACTACCTGCTCTTTGAAGGCTTTGCATGATCTAGCCCTCGCCTCCCTTTCAGCCTCATTTCTAGCTAATTCCTCAGCCACACATCACACTCCAGCCACTATGAACTACGTATGAATACATATGGCTCCATGAATCCATCACATGTGTCCTCCTTCCATTTCTTTGCCCTTGCTCTTCTCCCTGGTGAGAAGACTCTTTCCTATTTCCCCTACTTCTCGCCCCCCCCCCACTAGCATGGTCCTAGTAGTACTTTAAGACAAACTTTAGTCAGCCTCCCTCCCCACCCAACAGGCTTGGTTAAATGACCTGCTTAGGCTTGCTTCGTTACACACACACTCCGAGATGGAGAGTCGCATGCAAGGAGTTTACTGAGAGGTGGCCTTAAGAGGAAGCTCTGGAAGAGACAGAGGGAAGTGGGCGTGAGCTGAGGGAAGTGTTGAACTGCAGTGCAGTCACAGTCACAAAAGCCTCAGCTGATTGCATGGTGCCTTCTGAAGCTGGAGGGGTCTGTGAGAGTTCTTACAAACTGGTGAAAGAACGTGGGGCCTATCTTACACCCACCTGCTATGCCTCTAAGGAAAGGGCATGGCCTTGATTGCAGCATCTCCCTTCACTGCAAGCCTACAGCCAGCAATGCTCCAGCAGCACAGGGGCGAGGCAGGTGACCTGGTTGTGCGCTACAGCTTCTGCTGTGCGACCCTTCTCTGCCCCTGTGTGTGCATGTCTCTGCACTTACCAGGATGTGTTAAAATGTGTCAGTCTTCCCTCTAGTCCAGGCTTCAGCAAACTACAGCCTGCATGCCAAATCCAGCCCAATACCTGTTTTCGTAAATAAAGTTTCCTTGGAACACAGCCATGCTCATTCATTTACACATTGTCTAAGGCCATTTTCATACTATAATGTATAGTTAAGTAGTTGTGACAGAGAATATATAGACTATATAACTCTCAAAGCCTAAATTAACTATCATCTGGCTCTTTACAGAAAAAGTGTACCAATCCCTGATCTCCTATATACCGTTCCATAATGTGTGCCTGGAAATTGAATTTTGGAGGAAAGACCAACGAATTCGTGTATGGATAAGGGAATCACATGGACTTCGGTTTGATTCTTGGCTCTGCCACTCAAAAGCTGATCTTCGGCACACTGACCTCTCTAAGCTTATCAATAAAATGGAATTTATTACTTCCTTTTCAGGGTTGTAGTAAACATTAAATGAGAAAGTATGTATAGATTACTAGCACAGTTCCTGGCACATGCTCTATGTTCACTTAAATGAGAGCCATTGGGTCAATTCAAAAAATTACATAACATTTTAAGTGTGAAAAAGACTGAATTATATCCTACTTCCCTATTTAAACAAACTAGATGTTAGTGGTGCTAATTTTATCAAAACAAAACAAAAAAACAAAAAATCCTTTTGTACCTGCCAGAAATCCATGGCCTTTCTTGCTTCCTAAATGTGACAGGCAACCCTGATGGTTCTCAGAGGTGTCATGCTTTATATATCTGGCCCAGATTCCAATTAATTGGAGCAATCCAGATCCCATAAATGAGAAGTGCTGTAAATTGAGAGTGACGACTACTGTGTCATAGCGATTCAGAATTCCATTTCATTAGCAGGTACATCCTTGCTGTTGGCCAGCTCAGGAAACTGAAGTGAGATTTCCAGAGGGGTTAGTCGCTGTACTTTTGGTGGGGCTTTTAATGCTTTTATACGAGCAACTTTGTTAAAGCCATTGTATTTACTTAAACTTAAGGTAACGCTAGATGCTGTGAATCCCCGAAGTTAAGTGGTTTAGCACAAAGATGTTTATTTCTCATTCATCCAACAGTCTAAAGTGCGTGTATTTGTTTTCTATTGCTGCATAACAAAATACCACAAATTTGGCAGCTTAAAACAACACAAATTTATTACCTCACAGTGTCTGTGGGTCAGAAGTCTGGGTATAGGCTAGCTGGCTTCTCTACTTATCATCTTACGAGGATGAAATTGAGGTGTCAACCTGGGGTTCAATCTCGTATGAAACTCGGGGTCCTCTTCCTAGTTCCCGGACGTTGGAAGAATTCATTTCTTTGCAGCTGTATGGCAGAGGCCCTCATTTGTAAGCTACTCACAGTCCAGGGATGCTATAAGTAACTAGAGGCCACCTTAGGTCCTTGCCACATGCCCTCCCTTCTTCTCACAACATGGAAGCTTACTTCTCCAAGGCCAACAGAATGTCTCACTCCATTCTGCTAGGATGGACTCTCATAGAACACAATGTGGGCGATCACCACAGTGACTATCCCATCACCTTTCTCATAAAATGTAACCTAATCAAGGGAGTTACTATCCCAGGTCCTGCCAAGCTCTAGGGGAGATGATGTACTCCTGGTCCCTTGAGTCCTTGTTTTCGTCTTCTTCCTCTTCTCATTTCCATCTTTCTCCTCTATCTCCTCCTACTGCTCCTACCACTAGCCCGGTTTTGTCATTCTCCCCCAGGGGTCTGTAGGTTTAGCAGACCCTGTTGTTTGTTTGCCTATCCCACAAAACCTTACTCCTCTTTCTTCTTTCTATTAAACTGCTAATTGCTCTGGTAGCCACCCTACTCTGCATAACTATATTCTCAGCCCAAGCACCAAGCACAAAAGAGGTAAATCTTTTTTCTTTTATTTAAAAATAATTTTTTTAGAGATAAGGTCTCACTCTATTTCCCAGGCTGGAGTACAGTGGCATCACCATAGCTCACTGCAAACTCAAACTCCTGGGCTCAAATGATCCTCATGCTTCACCCTCCCAAGTAGCTGGGACTATGGGCGTGCTGGCACATGCCTGGTTATTTTTCTATTTTTTTGTAGAGAACAGTGTTTTGCTATGTCACTCAGGATGGTCTCAAACTCCTGGCCCCAAGCAATCCTCCAGCCTCAGCTTCCCAAAGGGCTAGGATTACAGTCATAATCCACTGTGCCCAGCCCAAAGAGGCAAATCTTGATTGGTAAGCCAAGTATGATGGTTACAATCCTAGCCAATGTGACCTGAGGAAAATCTAATGGCAAGCTCCTAGGAAAGGTTTTCCAAACTAACAAGAACAAAGACAGGAGAAAATGCCATCACTCTTCTGCTGTTAAATATTTGCAAACCGGCAGCCACTTTTTCACTATGAGAGAAGCCAGCCTTAAGGCTGGAGTGAGGGAGGCAAAGTAAAAGATGGAAAGAGCCTGAGTCCTTAGCGATGTCATTCTGCTGCGGAATCAACCATCCCTAGGAAGAGTCTTCCTGCATTAGGACCTCTTGTTATATGACACGATATCCTTTTTAAACCAGGCTGAAACTGGGTTTCCTGATACTTGCAATTGTAGACACCTAATGATTGTGTGTATATATGTGTGTGTATTAATCTTTAATTGTGGCACCCACGACAGAGCACAATGAAACTATGGAAAACAGTGTGGTTCCCTTACTTCAAGTACTATAATTGGAAATATTAATGATGATGATGATGTGATGTCAATGATAATGATAACATCAGCAACAACGTATAGAGAAGCTGCCTCTGGCCAAGGAATGATGTCAACATCACCAGCATAAAATTTGCAAAACCCATTGCCCCTGATTTTACTGAACAGCATCTAGAAGTATATCAACATAGGTTTGGCATATTTTCTTTAGTCTTCCAGATTCAGTGTTCTCCCGTTTGAAAATTCAGAGTAAGTGTGCCAATGATAGACTTTAGAGGAGCTATTAATGATTTTATGTTAAAATCTTGATTGAATGCTCCCTTCCAATCCAAATCAGTGGAGCAGAGTAGTCCAAATCAGAATTTAGTTGATTCATGCATAACAAGATTGTAAGGAGGTAAATTGAATTCATGCTCAGGCTCCATTAGCATTGGGTCAACAGTGTTGATATTCCTGGTATAAAATGCTTTTTCAGTGGGTTTTTTGTTTGTTTGTTTGTTTGTTTTGGTTTTTTTTTATTTTTCCCATAAATACACATCCCAAAAGTATGGATGCTCTGAACTGAGTGGTCCTTGACTCAGAAAGCCAAGTGAACTCTTGAGAAATCTTATTCACCAAAAGTTCTGTTGGCTTATAACGCTAAGAACAATTCATCTGATTCTGCACTGTGACTATGACTTGAAAGGTATCTTGTAGCTCTCAATCCATCCCTGGGCATCTTGGGGGAAAAATAGAGAAGGCAAGTCATGCATTAAATTATCAGTGTAAAATACTTCAGATAAATGGTTCCATAAAGCCAAACAGAATGAACAGTCCACTGGCAATGTCTGGAAAAATCTGTCAGCCTTACATTTCTATTTTATATAAATCCAATGAACAGATGAGGCAAACTTAGGGCATTCTGCAAACCTTGAGAGATTTGTTCATGTTCATTGAGTCACAGAGCTTGTGATAGATTCTCAGTAGGTCTCTGTAAGAATGGAATGTGTCTTTTCTTTTAAAGGTGTATGGAAATGAGAATCTAAGCTAAAGATCATCTGGGGTGGTCTATTTTTAGAGAAAGTGATTTGCTGAGAGTATTTGTCACTCATTCAGGAGGACAGCCAGCCGTGAGGCATGGCAGGCATCAGTAGTAACAGCCAACTCTTGGGAGAAAAGGAAAATAATCTTGCCATTCTTGAAAAGCATTCAAAAGGAATGTTATCAAGCATGAAGACAGGCGAGACATGCAGGGAGGGAATGAGAAAAATTAAGGCATTTTCTGTATATTTGTGTGAATGTTGCTCAACATATAGATTTACTAGTTAGCATGTGTGTCTACTCATAAGCTTATCAGGGCATGGCTGTGAAGAGGTGTGTCCCATGGGTTATGTGTGTCTGTATCGCCTTCTCTGTGAATGTAAGTAACAATAGCTAACTAATATTTATTAGGTTGATACTGTGTCCCAGCCTCTGTGCTAAGAGCTTTATGGGGATTATTTCTTTAAATTATCTCAACAACCTAAGTTTTCCATTCACAAATAGGTTAATAGAACTATCTGGAGTCAAAACCAGGATTCAGATCCAGGCAGCTTGACCATTTTGGGCAAACAGCTTCCAAGAGCCCTTTGCCACCGATTCTGTTGCTATGCTGCATGACAACCATGTTTCTATGTGTGCTTGGATATTTTTTGTCTGTTTTGGAGAAAATCTTAAAAGATTTCTGTTCTTTTTATTGTCTGTATTAAGTCAGTGTGTTACTCAAGCTGAGACAATTGACCCAACAAACATATCCATCTTCTTGGTAACACATTGATGTGTTAAGCAGAAAATTAAGATTAAAAAGGTAAATCCTATGGTG
Organism: Mirza zaza; assembly: GCA_008750895.1. Classification (NCBI taxonomy): domain Eukaryota; kingdom Metazoa; phylum Chordata; class Mammalia; order Primates; family Cheirogaleidae; genus Mirza; species Mirza zaza. The sequence continues at coordinate 60,777 of VSMD01113539.1, forward strand.
TTTGTGAATCCTGATGGATATTTGTCTTTATCTTCAAATGTGTCTCATAACCCACTTGGTTTACTTTAATGCCTTGCCATCTGGCCTCTGCCTCATAAAAAGTTTGGTGTGATGTTTGGGACTGTAAATTTAGGGTATTGGAACTCTCTTTATGCCAAATCTTCACATAGATGTCTTAATAGCCATCTCAAAATTAACTCATGAAAAGCAATCGCCCAATAGCCATCCCCCACCCCCTGCATCAGACATGTTTCTTCTCACTCTCCATCATCTCAATAACTGGCCACCACTGCAATGGCAACCATACAAATCAAAAACCTGGGACTCATCCTTGGCTACTCTCCTTTCCTCAAACTCCACATCCAATCCAATAAGAAATCTCATAAACCCTAATTTCAAATTACGTATGGAACACACCACTTCTTACCATTTCCATTTCCATAGCTCTGGCTTAAGCCATTGTCTATCTATAGAAATGCTGGTCCTTTCTCTGCCCATAAGTCAGCATAGTCTTTTTAATATTCAGATCACTCAAAGTGAGGCAATGACATTCTATCACACAGAGAATAAATCCAAAGTCCTCACCAAGACATCTGAGGTCTTACAGGATCCAGACTGTGCACATGGAAGCTTATCCTTTGCCTCCTGTTGTCCCTCTCCAAGTCTTCTGCAGTCACCAATGCTCAAGCTCCTCAACGTTCCTCAGATACACAGAACATATTCCCATCTCAGATTGGGAGAATGACCAGGATCAAAGAATGCTAGTGGGGAATGTTCAAAAGTAGCTCTTAAAAGCAGTACCTGGAAAAAGCAATGAGTATTTTGCCAATGAGTTGTATCTACATCCTAGGAACTAAGATCATAGCAGCCAAGCCCAGGAGAGACTGTTCCACTATGGTGAGGTCTTCAAGGGACAGTGAGGAGAGGTCCCCATATCTCTATTAGGCCGAGGGATATAGCCTTTGAAGGCATCACACACACCCTGTCATAAGGCAATATGGATGAATCATGAGCATGGATTTTGAAGTCTTAAGAGACTTGTATTTTATTCCTGACTCCACCACTTATATCAGCATGTGACTGTGGGTAGTCAGGGCCTCTCTGAGTCTCGCTCTCCTCATATTTCAACATTTTGCAGTGATTTACTTTCTTACCATAACATTTGGGGGTTTATCAAAAATCTGCATATGCCCATGGGAGTGTAGCATATACAGCTATACCAGTTAAATATATCAGCTATACAAGTTGAAGATAATTTTGGCCAAAAGTAACACACAAACTTACAATAATTTAAGTAAGCATGAGTTTGTTTTTCTTACACAGCAAGAAGTCTGGAAGAAGGAAGTTGCTGGCTTAGCTCAGCTGCTCAGCAAAGCCATCAAGATCCTTCTGTGCTCGGCCAACTTGGCCTGTTGGCTTATGCCCTATGAGGGCTGCTGTAGCTTTGGACACTGTGCCTGTGTTCAAGACAAGAAGAAGAACGAGAAAAGGAGAGCCAACTAAGTCATCTCTCTTTTACCAGGAAAGCAAAAATCTCTGGAAAAAAAATCTATACTAGATGTACATTTCATTGGCCAGAACTGTCATATGGCCATTTGTAGCTGTAAAGAAAGCTGGACAGATTGCTGTTCTAAGCAAGAAAGGAGATTTTTTTTTAAGGAAAATAGAAATAAGGAATAGAAGTTGGGTACACAACTAACAAAGTCTGCACTGTGGAAGGGGGGTAAAAAACAAAGTCTTGCAGAAGAAAAGAAGACTGAGAACTGCTTTGAGAAAGATTGATTGAGACCTAATTCAATCTACAAAGAATTATAAACTTGGGGTTGTGAGACACCCAAAAAGAGAGCTAATTATGATATGACACAAAGTGAAATCAGAACTATACTTGGGGTGAAAGTTATGGTAGACCCAAGGAGCAATTAGTTCTTATTGGAATGACAGAGGCATCTTCATTGATCTAGGCAGCAATTATCTATTAAGCACTGCTTGTGAATCAGGCATTTTTACACTAATTGCTAAACTCTCTCTGATAAACAAGACAGAAAACCTGCCTGCCCTCATGGAGTTCACATTTTTAGAGGGATGTGGACAAGAAACAAACAAATAAATAAAATAACATCCAATTATGACAGATCCTAACATTGCAAGTGGCTTTCTGAAAGAGTGAGAGGGTGTTCCCAAAGGAACTGCATGAACAAAGGCTCAGAGGCAGAAAAGTGCACCCTGTTGGTTGACTGTGGCTGAAATGCTGATGAGGATGGAAGAACATTGTCAGATTCAGCTGACTGCAAACATCTGGCTCGGCCAGAGTGAGCAGGACTGATTCCTGAGTTTACCGTGACCTTCACCGCTCTGACCTTCAGTGTCATTGTCTACAAATTGGAATAATAATCCCTCACAGAGTCATAGGGTATGTTTAATGGGAGAGTGCATATGAGACATCTGCCACACAGTAACTGCTCCATAAGTGAAATGTGTTCTAACAACAGTGCTCTATTTATTCATTGTTCCTCTTCCTTTGGAAACTGCTAAATTAGCCCTTTCGACCGAAGATATCCCTTTCTCAGTTGATAAAATATTTTCAGTTATATGTAAGAATATAAGACTGAACAATAAATGTAAAACATGAGGCATCTGCTGATTAAAAGATTCATTTGCACTAATACACTCACTAACTCTTTCATTCAATGTTTTTTAGCACTTACAATGCGCCAGTCTTTACTCTAGACAAGCAGTCGGTGTCCAATAAAGATATAAAGCAAGCCACATGTATAATTTAAAATTTTCTACTTAATCCATGAATGAAAGTAGAAAAGGTAAAATTAATTTTAATAATCAATATAAAATATTACTGAAATATTTCAATTTCTTTCTTCCTTTTTTAAAAATTTTTTTTGTCAAATCTCCCAAATTGAATGTGTGTTTTACTTTACAGCATATTTCTGTCCAGACCAGCCACATTCTAAGTGCTCGACAGGCACATGTGACAGATGGGGCCATGTTGGACAGCACAGCTCTACACACTTGGGAAAGGGGGTGCACTGTGAAAAAAACAGACAAGACTCTGTTCTCAGGGGTTTTACACTCTAGTAAGAATAACCGACCTTGACTGTCTGGATTTTTAATTAATTGGGGTGCAGAATTTAAACCTGGATTTTGGTATAGTGACACTAATGTCACAGGACAGAACATTTTCATTATCTCCTACTATTTCTAGGAGTAACCTACTCAAATTTAATTAAAACCTTAACTATTGATCCACCATTTCACTACTAGACATTTACAGTCCTTTTGTACAACAGAAATCCCCAACCACTTGCCAGATCCTCTTCAATTAATAGCAGACATAAGCCACACCAACCTTCTCCATTTTGATTTACTGCTTGTATTGATCAGTTGTTTAACTGCCGAAACAAATAGCCCCCAGATCTTAGAGGCTTATCACCACAATGTTTATTTCTCACTCATGTCACAGGTCAGTGTCAAGCACTCATCAGAAATTCTTACTTTAATGTTGTAAACTCCACCAATGTTTTCCCTTATGGTGTGTGATGACTAGATCTGTTTAAGAAATCCTTCCCTATCCAAGGTGCCAAAGATATTCTTCTACATTTTTGTTTGTTAGCTTTATCCTTTCACATTTGGATCTTTACTTCAACTTAAATGTGTGTGTGGAACGAGAAGAAGGAATCTAATGTGTCTGTCCTGGACCATTATTATATTCCCAAAATTCTACACACACTCATACTCTTGTTTTGGAGTTCCATGTTTGATTTGATGTCATTGATATATATTGTTTTGCGTAAATGTCATATATTTTTAAAATTCTTATGGCTTTTATTTATTTTTGTTGCTGCTGTGATTGCCTTTGGGGACTTCTTCATAAACTCTTTGCCTAGGCCGATGTCTAGGAGAGTGTTTCCAACATTTTCCTCTAGAATTCTAATAGTTTCATACCTTAGGTTTAAGTCTGTTATCCAGCGTGAGTTGATTTTTGTGAGAGGTGAAAGGTGTGGGTCCTGCTTTAGCCTTCTACAAGTGGCTATCCAGTTTTCCCAGCACTATTTATTGAAAAAGGATTCTTTTCCCCAGCATATGTTTTTGTCTGCTTTGTCAAAGATTAGATGGCTATATGAGGATGGTTTTATACCAGGATTCTCAGTTCTGTTCCATTGGTCAATATTCCTATTTTTATGCCAATACCAGATTGATTTAATTACTACAGCTTTGTAGTATAGTTTGATATCTGGCATATTAATGCCTCCCATTTTGTTTTTGTTGCCTAGAATTGCTTTTGATATTCGGGGTCTACTTTGGTTCCATATGAAGCGTAAAATTATTTTTTCTATATCTGTGAAGAATGCTGATGGGATTTTAATAGGTATTGCATTGAATCTGTAGATCAGTTTGGGTAGTATAGACATTTTAATGATGTTGAGTCTGCCGATCCATGAGCATGGAATGGATTTCCATCTGTTTACATCCTCTGCTATTTCCTTCCTTAGTGTTTCATAGTTCTCCCTATAGAGGTCTTTTACCTCCTTGGTTAAGTATATTCCTAGGTACTTTAATTTCTTTGTTGCTATTGTGAAGGGAATTGAGTCTTTGATTTGGTTCTCGATTTGATTGTTGTTGGCGTATATGAATGCCTCTGATGTCTGTGTATTGATTTTGTATCCTGAGACTTTACTAAATTCATTTAGCAGTTCCAGGAGTTTCTTGGTTGAATCTTTGGGATTTTCTAAATATAATATCATATCATCAGCAAA